>ML803051.1:106996-130071 GCA_009831015.1 Picea engelmannii
AAAAGATCACCTTCGCACTCCTTAAATCTCTCCCTCACGTCAAACATTGGTGGGAAACTTACTGGGAGCAAAGTTCCACAGAGGAGTCTGGAATATATGGGGCCGATCCCACTTAGAATTTTTTTGTGGATGCGGTAAAGGAACAGTATTACCGTGTTGGAAACTATGAGGACCAGTACATGAGATGGACCACACTGCGGCAAGAGAGGGGCCAAGCAGTTCCAGAGTTCACCAATACCTTCCATACCTTGCGCACCAAGCTGGGTATCAAAGACTCTGAGCGACGTTTGGTTCTGAAATACCGTGGGGCTCTACACAGATACATCCAAACTGAAATGGATTTTCTGGACATCTCATCACTCGGTGTTGCCTATCGATATGCTGTTAAAATCAAGCAGAAATTTAAGCACCAGAACAAATGGGAGTTCGGGTCTGCAAATATGCAACAACCAAAGTATGACAAAGACAACCCTAACAAACAGTCTCCCGAAAACCAATCCAAGACACAGGAAAAGAAGGGTCACGAGAAGACAAAGAAGGACACCGGAAAATGGTGTGATTTCCACAAGAGCCCCTGGCACAACACCGATGAATGTCGCTCAAAATAGTCATTGGTGGCCAAGATCAAAGACAAGGAGCCGAACCCTGATTCAGAATTTGATTCTGAAAATACCGATAAAGGACAGATCATTGATGCAGACCCCACTGCTATTGTCGCGATCGTAGAAATTCAACCAGAAGAACCAATAGATCTTGAAGAGGGGGAGCGCCTTTTTCATTCATAGATATGGGTGAAGGGGACCCCGCTGCATTTTATTGTTGATAACGGAAGCCAAAAGAACCTCATCTCAGCAGAGGTTGTCAAACAGTTGGGATTGTTGACAACACCACACCCGCAACCATACAACATTGGGTGGCTTCGCCAAGGATGAGATCTTCGTGTCAGCTAGCAGTGTCGATTGTCATATAGCATCCAACCCTTCAAGGATGAGGTATTATGTGATGTTGCCCAACTGGATGTCTGTGATGTTCTCTTGGGCTAGCCATATATGTGGAAGCGCCATGCTATTTATGAGTCTCAACCTCGTAGTGTTATTGTCACTTTGGGGGGTCATCTCTATAGAATACCAAAGGTAGTTCCCACTACTGTTCCACCTAAAAAGTGTCGCAAAGTAGTATCTCATACTGCAAAATTTATCTTCTTCACAATCTGTTCAAAAGGAGAACAGAAGGACACTGCAACCACTACAGCCTCGCCCCAAGCACCTTCTATCCTACAGAAGCAGGTCGACAAGGCTGTAGCAAAATGCAAAGATTCCTTCTGCACAACATCTTCTCATGTAGCCTGACTTGTTGAACAACCTCAACCTCAACAGGTTCATGATAGACTTCCACAAATTGAGCAATGCGACGTCTCCAGCAAGACAAGCAGCTCACCAAGATGCAGATTCAACAAACGCTTTTCCTTCTCCCCCAGGAACTCAGTGCAATGGAGACCATTTCTTCCTTAGGAGGGAGGATTGATCCAGGTGGATATCGGTGGCCACCCACCTTTTCCAACTGGCTCAAAACAACTTTCTGGCAATTTTGACAATTTACTATTTTTAGCAGGTTTTAACTTCCGGGGCCATTTTGAGGGCCTAAATGAAGGCTTTTCGAGATAGAGGTTCTCAATGATAGCTGAAGGCATGATTGAGCCCCAAAAATGAATCTCCTCAACGATACCTTTCCAACGAGCTATCATACGCCTAAAATGGAGATCGTATGCAAAAGTTACGACCCTGGGAAGTTGATGTACTAACTTACCCAAACGGGGCCCACATGACTTTTGGCGCCTCATCTCCTAGGGTTAGGTTTTTGGATGTCTAGGACTTTTGGCATTCCCATTTATTGTAAAAGGGCCTTCAGAGCCTCATTGTAACCATCTTCTTGCGAATGCGAATAGCCATCACATCTCTTCTCAGAGATAAGCTGCCACCATTCTAGCGAGTCTTTCACTCTGTATTTTTACAGTCTCTGTACATTTCTTTCATTAATAGAAATCGTGTATTACTGTATCTCTGTGTTTATGGTTGCATATCTGATATATTTATGTTATATTATTGGATATACATGATATCTCTGTGTATTTCTTTATTATATCTCTGCTCTCATTTCATGCTGAAAATAATCCAGATCACCAATAAAAAGGAAGCAACATCTCAGGAAAGCTGTGGCCACATAGTGATGTCTTTAAGTCTTCTACACAATCCACCAAAGGTGAAAGTCTACATCATGTGAATAAATGAGTTGAGGTCGAACATATTGAGACATCGTTTGATTACTGGTCATTGATGTATACCATTAACAAACGCGATACAATCTACTGATAGTGAATGTAGGTATCAAGGCACCGAGTACATTCTTACAAGTGTGAATAGAGGAGTCATCGTTGAACACTTGAAGAATCCATCGATAAAGAGACATTGATGTATTCCCAACTGTCAATGGTGAGAGAGCTTGCCACTAATGACTGCAAGCCTCAAGGTACTCATAAGACTCTAGGTCCCGTTTCCAGAATAGATGGGTTGAAGTCGATGGAAAGAGACCTGTTGAAAGGAGAGCATTAAGACATCTCTCATAAGTCAACATGAGGTACAAAGCAGGAGCTTCATGATTTGGTGAAAATTGGATGAAGAACATGTTCACGGACCAATGACCCTATGTGTCTTTCGTGTGTGCCAAGTGCAAGTGGTACACGAAAGAGACCCTCTTAATAGAAGCCAATGATGAAAACTGCTGACAAAGGCGAGGAGACCACCAATAAGGCTAATGGCATCCAAGACACTGCACAAAATCCAATGTGTGAATAAATGTCTTGCTTTCAAACACAAGGGAAACCACCTAGTCAACGACCAATAATGAAATGTTGACTGCTGGGTTCAAGGTTACCTACCAATGATGAAAGTAGGGCCAAGGTGCATGATAGGACTACAATATCATGTAATTCTGAGACAAACTGAGGGTATGGCCGACATGCAAAGTCAAGAGTTCTGAGGAGTGGCCGACATAGGTTAATAGACTTCCTTTGAACAAGAGCATGAGACATATGGAAAACTTTGGCAACATAGACTCAACGATGAAACCCTGAGATGCAGGAGGCATCAATAAAATTCTCTGTAGGGACTGGAAGAGTAACCGGTCAGTAGAGAAGACTCTGTAATGAGCTCAGCTTCCTAAGGCCATGCTAATCCCAAAATTATGATGAATGGACTCAAATAACTTTGTTCTCTGTTCAAAGGCGACACGACTGCTGCCGATACGAGATAATACTCCCTTCCCGCCCGTCTTTTTTTGTTTTTTCATAGACAAATGAATGCTATGATACAGAGGAGGAAACGAGTGTCGCAAGTAAGAAAAACTAGTTCCAGCAGTGGAACATACCGATGCTCAATGCAGGGAAATGCATGCAGGAGATGGACACTTGGGGGAATGTTTCCTCCTAGGTATGGGGTGTCATTGCGAAGGATCTAAACAAGGCTCTGCTTGGTTGAGGATGCAAAACTGCTGAGGCAAATGGTTTATAACGCAAAGCGAGAACCGACTATAGGCTCAATACTGGAAGCAGGGGCATGAGATGCAATTACAACTTAACGCCAAAAAATGTCCTTTTTTATGTCTTTTAGTCTACTTGGTGTGAAAAAGGGATAAACTTGTGCCAAATAGACGTCTTTTCAAAACCAATTTTATGAGTGTGAAATAGACAAGTTCACTCGACGATATTTTCATTTTTTGATAACGAGTCAAAAAAGAGCTTAACTAAGACTCACAACCTTTCAAGTCCAACTTAACGAGTGTGAAGGGGATAAATCACTTGGCAATATTTTCATTTTTTAGATGAGTCAGAAAAAAGCTTAAATCACACTCGTGGATGCTGTTCTAAGAAGTATATAATGGGAGAGACCAAGGCTCCCGTGCATGACTTCTGTGAAAGGTCAACAACTTACCAAGAGATGACACAAGCTTGGGACAACCCAAAGCTTTCCAAGTCGAGGAGGATAAAATACTTGCATAGGTTACCTTGTCTACAATATATTGAAGAATGCCCCTTATCTGGAAGGGTGTAGAAGAAGGAAGTTGTTGGTTACTATTCTTCTATACTGTCTGAGTTTATTGACCCAGGGTTCATGTCTATTCGGGTTTACAACAAAGCCTATAAAACTATCGGCCCTCCTGGTAAACTAGAAGGCAACGCAACACACAAAATGAGTTGCGTAGTCTCACCCGAGATAGCTTTAATGGGTGGCTGTAAGACTTAGGTGTTTACAGCCTAAGATTGAGTGTGAGATAAGAGAGCTATGTATTGAACCATTTATTGTAACTTGTGAACACAGTATACTGTTATTGACAAATAAGCATAAAATATAACAACTCATTCATTCAACATAAAAATAACTATTGGAGAAAATAAAGATATGCATGCATTCATCACATAACATAGATGTTACCGTGGTTCACCCCCTCCTGGGCTACGTCCACAAAGATTTGGCTCTCAGCTCTTTTATTATCATATTTCCTTATCTACAATGCCACGCGCTTACAACTCCCCTCAGTCGGGTAAGATCTATATGAGGTGGATTAGATCGCACCAGGCTCCTCAGCCTGCGATCTAACCCTCAAGATCTACCCTCCTTCGTACTCTCTAGCTCAACAACTTATACATAAATGGATTATACAACAAAATATTACATATCGCATCCACTCATGCCTGGCTAAAACAATCACAATAATAATCCAAACCTGCTATGATACCTAAGTATCTATATTTATACGCTTCTGGCTCTTCAGCCATTACAATACATTACCAAAACCCTAACCCTATCATCATTAGGTCTTCTTCTGCATGCGTGCATGCTGTTATTTCTTCCAGCTGTCATTTTCCTTGTGCATGCTGTATTTCCCAAAATCATCTTGCTTTCCCACTTTGGCCTGCCTCCAACATTCCCCCAACACTGACATGTGGCTCATCCCGAGCCACCTAACCTTTGTGTGCTTCCTCAATCGCCTTGGTGATCACCTGGACCTTTTCCTTGAGCTCTGCTACCTGTGTCTGCGCTTGCACAATCTTCTCCTTGAGTGTGTCCACTAGCTGGGCTGTAATTTCATCACTGATCAAGTCCACACACTCTGTCTGGGTCTGTGATATATGTGCCTTGGCTTCCTCTGCTTGTGCTAGGACTTCTGCTACCTATTATTGCAACAGTTCCATTTGAGCCCGCCGCTCCTGTTTTTGTGTTTGTGCAGTGGTGAGCTCTGCTTGCAATCTCTTCATGTCCTATGCCCCTTTGACGCGTTCTGTGATTGACATTGTTTTCTGCCGCTGCTTAAGGTGTTGGATCGCTGCATTGATCCTTTCTTCTTCCTTGTCCCACTTTTGAAATTGTTGATCCTCCTCTAACTTAGTCCACAACTGCAATGCTTTATCGAACAAGTCAGCTGCTATGCTGGCCTGTTGCTCTATCTCCCGCAGCTGCGCTGTTGCTTCCTGCTTCCTTTGCTCTTTCAGTGCTGGTGGTGTGCTTGGTGTGAGTTTCTCCCAAATATTCTCGATCTCCTTCTGATATTGATCAATTTCCTACGCAATCTGATAAATATTTTTTGCTGCTGTGATTTCATCTCTCCGCGTGGCTTGTGGAATCTTCTCATAAGTTCCTGCCACTTTCTGCTCCAATCCTTTTATGTGCTCCTTTTTCTCCTGGGTATCTAACTTAGCTTGCTCGTAGACTATTTCCAACGTGTCCCATTTTTCTGTTGCCTTCTGCAATTCGACTAAGTCTTTGTGTGTGCAAGACTGTACCTCGTGGTTTACGCTAACTTGCAACTTGTGTAGTGCTCTGGATGGCATCCGCATCAACCCCAGTTGGATTTGGCTTAAATCCTTCAAGGGTGTAAGCCCCATGATCTCATCCATGCACAACATGCCGGGTGTAATGTGGAATGTTACGTTCAGCTGCAGTATTGGATGGACTGGATCTCGTTCTTCTTCTTCCACCCTTTCCTTTGTCTGCGATGCTGATGACTCTGTTCCCCTGCTGCTACCTGCTATCTCTACTTCTCCAATTTTCTTGAGGAATTGACGTATGTCTACCATCTCCTATTGAATCCTATCCCTGTGGTGTGCGACATGATGAAAATCCTCAGCTAAATAGTCCTGTACCATTCAGGCTATCATTTCTCCATCGTCATCCATGATCGTAAACTCTGGCGGTGTTCTTAGTGCCTTCATTTCTTGCGCGCGCCTCCGATCTATGTGGCTGTCCTCTTGTTTCCCCCTGGTTCCTGTGGGTTGGGACTTGCTCTGGTCCCTTGCGTGGGCTCGACCTATTTCTGCTACTCCTTGGCCGACTGCATCTTATCCTTCTGCCCGTTTTGGGTCCCTGTCTTCGTTGGCCCTTCGCTTGTCTGTGTTGTTTTTCCTTGGCCCATTCTTCATCTCTTGGGCACTTGGATTTCCTTTAGCTGTGTTTCTCCCTGCCCTACCTCTTCTTCTGTCCTTCTTTTCAACAATTCCTTGGTAAGGACTATAATCTTCCACTCGTCGTCCCATTCATTGATGACCATGTCGATGTTACCCTCTGTGATACAATAGTGCATCTGTAGCCATTGTTTATCGGGATCCTTCCTTGCCTGTATCCACATTGTATGTCGTGTGGCATGGAAGTTGGCGATGTCTCTATACCGTGCGATAGCCTGTGGTGTGATCCTCCACATGTGGGAGATGGCTTCCTGCAGGTCACATAGGTATCCTTCAAATATGGACCCGTTCGTCCTTTTGTGCCTAGCATCCGATGTGGCTTTCAGGAGTAAGTATCTTGCTCCCTAATTCGGCTTGGGTCTGGTACCAAAAGTTACATACCTTGGCTCTCTCCATCCCATGAAGGCTATTAATGTGATAGCCATGAATAATGAAACTATGTGCCTAAATCCTGTGCATCTTTGCAGTCATCTAGGAAAAGGCTCAAGAGGTACGGTGCCTAGCTCATTGTGGTGCCCTCTGCGCACTGAGCTGCAACTGCAACAACCCCAACTGGGACTTCCTCCCTACAACATTTTCTCAACAACTTACAGGCTAAGATTTTTGCACCTAATTGTGTTGCGGCATCATTGATCCTCTTGATAATGAGCCCATGTGTCCCCCTGTCGGTGCCATACTTCTTCTTCATCTCTTCTGCTAGCGCTTTCTCCCTAGCTTTTTCATCCAGAAACTGCATGGGATCCATGCCCCGGGATGGAAATCCTGTTATGTTGGCGATAAACTCTACATCTATTGAGACGAGCTTGTCCAATCAGATGTCTCCACCATGTGTGACTACTAACAACTGTTTGACACAACTAGTTGCATACTGCCCATGACCAAAATGTGGTAGGTCGACCTGACCTAAAACTCCTGTGTTCTGCAACCCTATTTCCCATTAGAGTGGCTGATTAATTGGTTCCCAAAACTGATTCATGCCCACCGTCTCCATGTAGACTCTCTTTGCAAGTTCTAGAAACTTGTCTTCATCTACTACATCATGGTCCGAGTATTTGAGCTTCCCTATATGACCCAACAGCTCTGGTCCTACTTGTACCCCATCTGGTATACACAGTAGAATGATTGTTGTGAGAGGTTGCTTGTGAGGTGACCCGGGTATTTGCAACTTGTCTTTTTTTGGTGGTGGTGGTGGCTGGATCGAAGTTCTAGCGACTTTCGGTTATTCCTCAGTAAACCATTCCAACCAACCTATGACATCTTCGATCGTTCCTTCTGGTGGGCAGTCTGATATGGTCGTTTGAGACTCATCTGACTCAATTGCTGCTTCCTGATTTGGCGTTGTTCCATTGACTTTCGGGGATGCTTCGACGTTCTCTGGTTGCACCTCCTTCAAGGTTTCTGTGTCCTGGTTCAGCTGCTCCTATACCTCTGCCGGTATATCTATGTTTGTTCCCTCCAGTGCTGGCTGGTGGGTTTCTTCCAGTATTGGTGTAGGGTTCATCGGTGCTATGTTTGGAGATGGGATTTCATCGACGTTGATGATCTCTGATGGCTATTGTTCACCCTCTTCCGCATGTACTCGTGACCTGGTCTGAACTCTAGTTTTTTTGGCAGTCTGGCTCACTTCTTCTTGCTTTGGTTGTTCCATGGTGGCGAATCTTGAACGTTTACTGGGTTTCACTGGTATCTGTGACCTCGGTGAACTCAGATCTATGCTTATTAACCTCTATCGCTCTCTGTCTGTTCTCTTTTCGCAAATAGACTCTTTGTTCCCGTGTCCGTGTGTTGTATGGGAAATGCATGAATCTTGTTAAGGAAGCTTCCTTAATTGTGCATTCAATGCACCTCCAACGATTTCATACTTGCCATTACTCTGACTTTCCGCCTCCGGTTGGCGTGAATAATGTGGCATCCCATCGGTCCTTTTCGTCCTTTAATTCCGCCTAATGATGTCATGTCATACTACTTTTGCCGACTTTCCTTTTCCCGCTTGTTTCCATTTGTATGTGAGCATTGTCCTTCTCCTCACTGAGTTTGTGTTCCTAAGTGTGCGTGCCTTTTCTTCCCCTGGTGCATTGCGCCTCTGTTGGTACTATTTACAATTTTTTTTTTTATTGCGTGGTGGGTGATCGACTGTACTTGTACAAATTTAGTCGGCTCCCATTGATAATCCCTCTGAGTTTCGCGCCTGATAAATCTCTTAACTGTACATCTTCTCCATCTATGATAGATTTTAAATCGTACGATCCTAACCAATGTATTCTGAGCTTTCCTAGTTGCTGAAACGATTTGCTGTCATACATCAATACTAAATCTCCTTCCTTGAAAGTTTTCTTCTTTATGTGTCTATCATGCCAAGATTTGTCCCTTTCTTTCTGAACTTGTTGGTGAAATCCTGCTAAGATCTGGTCTTCCTCCATGGTCATTAGCTGACTCAGTCTCTTCTGTACCATGCCTCATTCTGTCATTTGTGTAATTTCTGCTAGATGCAAGCTTGGTACTAAAAAATCTAATGGCACCACTGCTTCTTGGCCATAAACCAGTTTAAATGGCGTGTGCCTTGTCAATTTTTTGCACATAGTCCTATATTCCCATAATACTACTGGTACTTTGAGGTCCGAGTTGTCTATGTTGACGTTACAAATTTTTGTCAGTGAATTCTCCAGGATTTTGTTGAATGCTTCCACTGTGCCATTTTCCTGTGGGTGATATGGTGTGCTCTTCTGATGATGGAATTCAAACTCTTCATTCATAGCATTGATGGTGCTGTTTATGAAGTGCGTGCCTAGATCACTCATCAAAACTCTTGGGAATCCAAATCGAGTGATTACTTTCTCAAATAAAAAATGCGCTGTTGTTTCTGCGCTGCAATCCTTCACTGGTGCAGCTTCCACCCATATTGTTAGGTATTCAGTCGTGGTGATAATGTACCTTGCTCCTGTTCTTTTTGTTGGTGGGTTGATTGGTCCCACAAAGTCTATTGCCCACTTATCAAATGCCTAGAGTGTTACCTGTGGTCGTAATGGCATCTCGTCCCTTCTATTGGGTTTGCCTACCCTTTGACAGACATCGCATCTTTGACAGTACTCCTTCGAGTCTCTGTGAATCGTTGGCATAGTCCTGCGTGTAATACCTTCTGCGTGGTAGCTTTGCCTGCATAATGTCCTCCTACTATTCCCTCATGGGATTCTACTAAAGCTCGTGGTCTTTCATGTTCTAACACATACCTTCACAAGATGCTATTTGTGCCCATTTTATATAGGTGTCCTGCAATTAGTTGGTAGTCGGCAGCATAGACTACCAGGTTTTTCTTCTGCGTGGTGCTATATTCTTGCAACGCAGTACCTGTGCTCAAGTACTGAATGATATCTGTGAAGTATTCATCAACGATATAGACTAAGAATAAATATGCATCCATAAACCTGTCTTCTAAATTCGTAGGTTCTTATCCATTTGTGACCCTTGATAGGTGGTTAGGTCCTGCATTCAATTTTTCTGGTTTGATGATTACTTCAAAGTCAAATCCTGAAATAGGAGTAACCATCGACAGATTCTCGCCCCCAACACTGGCTTGTTGACTAGATATTTCAAGGTTGAGTGATATGTGAACATCTTGAAGTGTTTTCCCAATAAGTAATGTCTGAACTTTTGCAGTGCATAGACCATAGCTAGGCCTTCTCTTTCTGTAGTGTTATAGTTTTGTTCTGATTTTGATAACTTTTTGCTCATGAATGCTATCATGTGATGCAAGTCCCCCGCTCCTGACTATGCCAAGATAACTCCAAGTGCCATGGATGATGCATCTACATGGACGTGAAATTTCTTCTCCTAGTCCGGAAAGACTAATATTGGCGCGGTGACCATATTTTCCTTTAGGGTATCCAGACCGTGTTGACACTCGTCGTTCCACTGAAACTTTGTATCCTTTCTTAGCAGATTTTCCATTGGTGCAGTAATCTGTGCGTATCCTTTGATAAAATTCCAGTAGTATCATGTGTGTCCCAACATTGCTCTTAGCTGACAGACTGTTTTTGGTGGTGGTAAGTTAACAGTTACTGCAATCTTTGCAGGATCTACGAGTAAACCTTGTTTGCATACTATATGGCCCAATAGTATCCCAAACGGTGTTCCAAATATGCATTTCTTTATGTTTAGTGATATCTGACACTGTATGCATCTTTCCAACATTAGTCGTAAGACTTCTACATGTTTTTTTAACAAATTGTAGATTGTCCAATCATCCAAGTATACTTCGAGAAACTGGTGGATGAATTCCTTAAACGCAGCAATGACTACTATGGAAAAGATCGCTGGTGAATTCTTCAGCCCAAACGACATGATTGTGTACTGACAAGATCCCCATTCTGTCGCAAACGTGGTCTTGTATCTATCTTCTTGTGCTATATTGATCTGATGGTAGCCAGAGAATCCATCAATGAATGAGTAAGCTTTGTGTCCACCTACGTTTTCTAACACTTCATCCGTGAAAGGTGTAGGGAATGGGTTATGTAGGCATGCATTGTTCCACTTCCTCAAGTCGACGCATATCCTTATCCCTCCTCGTTTCTTGTCTTGTACTACCATCAGACTTATCCATTCAGATTCTTCAACCAGTTCTATGATGCCGACCTCGAGCATCCTGTCGATCTCAGCTTTGACTTTTTGCTTATATATTGGGTTCAATATATATGGTCACCGTTTGATTGATCTTGCTTCAGTTCTGAGTGGTATATTCATTTCTACTAACTCTCTGGCTATCCCCTTCATCTCTATAAATTTTTTGGGGAACAAGTCACTATATTCGTGCAATAACTCTGCTATGCTTTCGACTGTTTGCTCATCCCAGTAGTCTGTAATGATGGCCATTTTGGGATGTTCTACTGTCCCAATGTTAACTTTCTTGACTTTGATCGACACAGAAATGACTTCTGATTCTATGGGTGGACCTTCCACATCTCTTTCACCTTCTGCTTCTTCAATATGAATATCGCGCGAATCATCTTCATCCCGTGCTTCCTCTTGTACATGGTAACATGACAATAGTTCCTTGAATGTCTCTTTGTTCCATTGTTGTTCTTCTGTGATAAGTTTTATTTCTGGTTCTTTGATGAATATCACTCCTCTTATATTTTTAAGAGCGACATCTAGTTCTCATTCTCGAATGAGAAAGTGACTATGAAATTCTGTTGCAATGTCATCCAGGTCGTAGTTCCTTTACGCAATTCCTGGTTTGTATACTTGTTTGCTGGTATGCCCTCTAGAGTGTGTATAAAATGATGAGGCCATTCCTCTGGGGGTGTCATTTTCCACAACGTTCTACACTCCTCCAAGTGTTCCGCTGGTGTCCCTTGTCCATCGTACTTCTGCTACTTGTTTTTTTTCTGTTCTGCGCCGAACCTTATGTGTAGTAATCGCTTGCATTGGTACCAATATGCGATGGTCTCTTTGTGTGCACCCCACCATCTTGCAGGTGTGGCCTTAAGTTCTAGATCAAGTGCTAACAGTCTATGGTTATCTAAGACTTCATCTTCATACTGTGTCAAGAATGTTTCTAAATCATTTATTCCATGGAAACTGGGTGGTTCCTTGATTTCTGTGCCGACCCATTTTACTGTGCGGTCTATTCTCGCACATCTATTCGTGGATACTTCGTGTAGCCTTTGTTGCCAGTTCTCTAAACTGGTATCTGAATCTGTTGCACATGAAGTAATGCTCTGCCTACTGAGTATCCCGTCCGTAGTTGGGTTTACATAATTCTCATCGCGCATAGTTGTTCTGTACAACTGGTTGATTTCCTATAAGTCTAGGCAAGTAGGTTCTACAAGCCTCTCCCCTTCCGACGGATCTAATGGCGCGATGAACCTGTATTCTCCTGAATCAAATGTCATTTTCCTGGTCTCCAGGTTGATTATGACCCAGTTGTCAAATGCCCAATCCAGACCAAGCAATGCTGGGTACGGTGTTGTGTCATCCACTATTTCAATGACTTCAAAATCTGCTTTAGTGCACACTCCATCTAGGTCTACTGTCACTCCTTTCAGTCTACCTATTGGTAGGACTCTATGTTGGTTTTCCAGTTTCAATTGAATAGGTGAATAGACTAATGTGGGTTCTCCCATGCATTTCCATGTCTTCTTTGGTAATACAATAACTTCAGATCCTAGATCCAGTATGATGTCTCCCATATTGAAATCTCCAATATTGGCATTCAGTTTAAACTCCCTACTTGTTCTTCTTCTTGTGTGTAGGTGATTAACTGTTTTGGGTTCTAGTTTTCCTTCTGTCTCGATGCTACATTTTTCTAGTATGTTTTGCAATATTTTCACAGATGGTGGATCAATTAATACCTTTACACATGATTGCAAAAAGCCTTTGATTGTACTTACTTGTCCCATGGAATGTATTTCGCTGGTATGATCCAATAACGAAGGCATTTCGTATTCTGGTGCTTCCTTACTTTGTTGCGCAGTTGAAGTCATCACAATAGCTTCCTTCTGGAATTCTTATCGGGCTTGCTTAAATATCTCCTTTTCCTTCTGCGCGTCGAACTACTTTCTTGGTTCGATGTTCTTTTTCACCCATTGATTTTGTACCGGTTCTTTTCAAGTTACGCCATTTCCTATTTTCGCTCTTCCACGAGTAACTATATTGATGTTCCGTCCTTCATCCCTTGCTTCAGCGGAAATCCACTAAAAATTCTGGTTGTTCTGGTTCCTCTTTTCCCGGATATTTACTAGTAGTGTCGAACATTCTTCTGTATCGTGGTCTGATGCACGACAATACATACAAGTCATTGGTGGAAGAAGACATTCTCTTGCATAATGTCCCGGTTTTTGAAAATTTTGACACACCACTGGTCCTCTACCTTGTCCGAAACCTCCTCTTGCTCGTCCTCCACCTCTGTAGCCTATTCTATCTCCTCTTGGCGCATTATACTATAGCGCTTGATTATACTGCGTGGTATTGTACTGAGGCTGTGTTGCGTTGTACTGTGGCTGTGCATTATTGTATGGTTGTTGCACAGTATTGTACTGCTGCTGCACAGTGTTGTATGGAGTTGGAACCAGATTAAACTATGGTGTGGCTTGCCCCATTATCATTTCTTCCAGCACTCTATATGTGTCGGATGTCCTTTTGCGCATCAATTCCATAGTTCTACAATATTTGTCGTCGTGGCCCACTGACTTGCAAAATGTGCAATATGAATTCTTTGGGACTGTTTGGTATTTCTGCATCATTGGGCAGTGATAGGGGTCATGATCTGGTTTCTTACAGACTTCACACCATGGTCCCCCTGTGGGTAATGGGTTTGGCATTCATGCTTCCATATACTACGCGGATGTTGGACATTCATTCTTGTGGTGTCCTTCCGTCCTGCATGTGGTACACCAAACAACTTCTTGCTTATCCTTATTCTTATTCTGGTTGAGTTGGAATGTTAAGTTCTTCAAATCCTCCTTTAGTTATTCAATAGATGGATCTATCTGCTGATACTGATTTTCTTCCAATTGCAAGGTTGCCTACAGAGCCTTTGCTTGTGTCTGGAACTTCTTTTGTCACAATGGGTATTTTAAATGTGGTAGTAATGAGTTGACAAACAGGTGCCGATGCTGCATATCGGTCATGAGATACTTCAACTTTCCTTTTAAATGTTTGAATCGCTGGTCAATTTCCCAAATAGACACTCCAGGTTTTTGTCATATTTCTATCATCTCATTCATGTATTGATCCTCTGAGCTCGGTTTCTGGAACTAATTTATCAGTAACTTCTTAATGTCTCTCAGTGTCCTTGTCGTCTCTAGAGCACTGTTTGCGTCTAAAATCATGTACCAGTCTAATGTGCGGTCTCTTAGCATAATTTCTAACTGCGCAAGTTTGGTATCTTCATCAGTGATCTGTTTTGATTCCCAGATCTTTTTGCAAATGAACAAGTGTTTCAGAGGGTCTTCTGCTGCTTCTCCTCAAAATTCTGGTAATCTGATGGTGGGGTTGTGTCCTGCCATTCTGAATGCCAAACTACTACCTCTTCACGATGTAGATACTTGACTAGTGTTGCCTAAACTGGCTCCTCTAGTTGTTTCTCCTTGTGTAGATGTACTTCTTGTTGTCGGACTTCTTCCGAACTTCGGTTGTCTAAATGATGGTGTTCTCTTTGGTGTATTAGTCGCACATGGGTTTATGGGTTCCACACTGACATTAATATGGATAGGATTGTTGCCTTCTCCTCCTGGTCTTAGACCCCTCGTCTTCCTTTCATATGTTGCGTGCAAGATTTCCTCAATCTGCTCCACATCCAAAAGATCATCTACCTCTTCCTCATCACTCGCCAAGCCTTCCCTCGCGGCTACGACTCTCTTCTTGGTATTCACCTTGTATTGGTAGGGTACTCCGCTACACGTCTTTCCAGTTGTCTCCAAGATCCAACGGATTTGGTCTTCATCCATCATGATGGGGTCCAAGGGTTCCTCCTTCTTTCCCTTATCCTTTCCTCCTTCCATTTATTTTCTTTCTGTCAGTGCTTCCCCCCTTCCCCCATGCACGCAGGGAAGTTTAGCTGTCTGAATCCATAGTCATTATGCCTTTGTTATATAGAAGTATCTTAATAGAAGTATACAATGATTGAATGTACCTTCCTCAAGGTCCACACAAAAAATCTTGCTCCGCTGCGCTGTACGACTTCACTGTGTCGACTGCAAACTCTGTGATAAAACCTACCATAATACTGTCAAGCCAAAAGTCTACTGCGTAGGTGAATTTGTTGTTCACCTACTGTAACTTCTCAATATGTACTGGGGTCCATTCTAGCTATCGAATCTGGTTTGTTGCATGGTTATCCTTCAACCTCAGTATCTACTCCTGCAACAAATGTGGAATATCGCAGAAGAATACTTCATGCAAATCAGTAAACACGTATTTCTCAAGATATTTCCGGGGTGTTATTCTAGGGTTTCTATTATATTTCTGTGCAAACTCTAGCTCTTTAGTTCTTAGACAAGTTTCGATCTTTAGTTTTGTGGGATTCCACGGTCTCAACATTCCCTTCTAATGGCTCATTGCTATCTTCCCTAATATTTTATTGATCTTCCTCCGACAGGTCTTCAACTTATCTCATCTACTCAACCCTCTCTTGTTCCTACCAATCGCAACAAAACCATTTGTTGGTTACTATTCTTCTATACTTTATGAGTTTATTGACCCAGAGTTCATGTTTGTTCGGGTTTCCAACAAAGCCTCTAAAACTATCAGCCCTCCTGGTAAAACAAATGGCAACACAACACACAGAATGAGCTCTGCAGTCTCACCCAAGATAGCTTTAATGGGTGGCTGTAAGACTCGAGTGTTTACAGCCTAGGATTGAGTGTGAGATAAGAGAGCTATATATTGAACCACTTATTGTAACTTGTGAACACAATATACTGTTATTGACGAATACGCAGAAAATATAACAACTCATTCATTCAACATAATAATAACTACTGAAGACAATAAAGATATGCATGCATTCATCACATAACACATATGTTACTGTGGTTCACCCCCCTCCTGGGCTACGTCCACAAATATTTGGCTCTCAGCTCTTTTATTATCATATTTCCACATCTACAGTGCCACACACTTACAACGCCCCTTAGTTGGGTAAGATCTATATGAGGCAGACTAGATTGCACCAGACTCCTCAGCCTACGATCTAACCCTCAAGATCTACCCTCCTTCATCCTCTCTAGCTCAAAAACTTATACAAAAATGGATTATACAACAAAATATTACATATCACATCCACTCATGCCTGGCTAAAATAGTCACAATAATAATCTGAACTCGATATGATACCTAAGTATCTATATTTATATGCTTCTAGCTATTCAACCATTACAATACATTACCAAAACCCTAACCCTACCATCGTTAGGTCTTCTTCTACATGCGAGTGTGTTTTTCTTTCTTCCATCTTTCGTTTTCCTCATGCATATTTTCTTTCCCAAAATCGTCTTGCTTTCTTGCTTTGGCCTGCCTCCAACATAAGTCAAGGCTCTACAAGATCATTTCAATCAAAGGAAGCCACCCTAGGACTTGGAGGGAGCATACTCGAAGAGAGTGGAATGCTCCCTAGTGAAGAAGGTACATAACTAGAAATGCTAAGGACAAGGTCGAATGACACATCATCCTCCAAAAGAAGAGTGGGATTGATCGAAAATTGCATCGACAATGCCACTTCCTTAGGCTGGTCACTCTCCAAGAGAAGAGTGGGATCAACTGAATATTGCATCAACACAACCACTTCTTCAACCATTGGTTGAATAGGATGTGAGTCAAAAAGGTCAAGAGATGCATCAACCCCTAAAGGAAGAAGGGTGTCAGTCGAAGATTGCATCGACATGACTGCTGTATTAACCAAAGAAGGTTGGGAATCCAAATATGACTCAGAACCCGTAGGGCTCCCAGGAAAGAACCATGCTTCTTGTACCACAACAATAACAGGGAACAAACAAGTAAGGTGATCTCATTTGCAAAGCCTATAAATGAAGTTGGGCTTACGTCTTACATGTATAGGCTTCTCAATCATATGAATGCCCTCAGCATGACTTGTAGTGGTTGGTGACATGATCCCAACATGATTTGCAGAGGCTAGTAGCAAATCCCCAACATGACTGGTAGAGGTTGGTGATGAATCCTCAACATGACTAGCAGAGGTTGGTGATGAATCCCCAACATGACTAGCAGAGGTTGGTGATGTACGTGCAATGTGACTAGCAATGACTAGACTTGTGCCCCCAACATGACTTGCAGCGACTGGTTTCTGGTCTTCAACATGACTAGCAAAGGTTGTCGATCCATCTCCAACATGACTCATAGAGGTTGGTGATACAATGCCAATATGTGGCTGACCCTCACAAGACGAAGTCGAGGAAGGTAGGGTCCAATGATCACTAAAATAAGAAGTGCGGAAAGGAATGGACCTCCCAGTCAAAATGGGCCTACTGGACATGGCATAAATGTGATGGCTTGGTGCTGAGAAGTCAAAAGTACCCATAAGGGAAGAATACATTCCGACACCGATATTCTCAGTTGTCAGCTGAGAATCGTCGATCACAGGGAACGACGGTCCAAGAGATGCATTAGGGCTATAGCATGCAAAATATAACTGATTGATCATCACAATCTTCCCTTCATGACGAAAATAAATAGTACGAAAGACGGACGACACGACGACAATCATAACATAAGTACAATTGCGACCTAGTAATAGGTTATAATCAAGAGGCACATAAACTACCTCTACTTCCACCTAATTGGACCAGAAAGGTAGGGAGAATACTGTGAGGGTGGAAGGAATGAATGTTGAAAGCAGTCAACATGTTCTATGACTTGGAAAGAGTCGGAGAAATGAGAGCTTTCCAACAGGCCAGGGACATCACACACGTAGCAACGCCTTCGTCAACAACTGCACGTTTGATGGTATACTTTGAATACTCCACATGGATTTGGAAAGCCACATGATAAGGCAAGCGAGGCTTAACATCCATGATTTCAAACTTGATAACCTTTGAGCCATTGGGTTCTAGAGCTCCTAAAGCAGATAGTAAGACATTCCTCTATGAAGGACACGTCTGAAGTACCTCCAAATCCGACATCGCACAAGGGGTTTGACCCAGGTCCTCAATAATAGACTATTTCTGTGTGGCTCTAGCACTTGGATTATGAGTAGAGCACTTAAGTACTCCTTTCAGAATACGAGGTGGTGGCTCTGGTTTCTCAATCTGTAAAGTCGTCTCTGAAGGAGGAGGAGGATATTCTAGACCAGGAATAGTTTTTTTATAACTATAGTCTTGAGATCGAGTGGCTACATCGATTTTCGCATCGACCTTATTGATACATAAACAATCACCATCTTGCGACTGCTGGTTTTGACCTCCACCAACCACATTTCCGGCATTTGAGGAGCTCGAGGCTAAGTGCTAATTATGTGGGAATGGATTCGTCAGCACGACGGGCGATTGAGCTAATAGCCTCACAACTTCTGCAAGTTTGGGGCACAAATGGGTAAGGTGATCATCTGTGCAAAGATTATAGGGAAACTTCACCTTACATTTTTCTCGTTTTCCCTCTCCAACATTACTACTCGTCTTCTCATTATTATTATTATCCTTGGGCTTATTACCATTTTTCCCACCCTTATGGTTATTAGGTCCTTTCTTCTTATTCCCTTCTAGTTGCTGGTTACCATTCGGGTTGGCCAATGATTGCACAGAGTGTACATCCGCCGACTGAGTGGGGTTGGAAGACACAAATGAGGCTGGTTCTCCTGCAGACTGGATTAAAGACAACTCTTTCAACTGGTTTATCACCGAGTTTGCAAACTTTACATTGGTAGAACCTATAGTGCCATCGACATGAGGTCCGTGCTTTTTCCTCAGGTTGTAAGTAGACCATGTAGCGTCAGGAAGAAGGTGGTATAACATCCCAGACTGAGCGTATATAAAATATAACTACTGGGCCCTAAAGATCTCTTCTTCCTTAGTGGTAACCCCAAAAGTAGCAATGTCCTTCGAGATAGGAGGGTGCAAAGACTTAAGAAACCATTCTAAAATAAAGGTTGGGGGTATAGGGGTCTTAATCAACCTCTTCCGTCTACGCCACTCTTGGATATGGTTCGAGATATGAGTGGCAATATCCTGGCGTAAAGTTGACAACAATTCTAAGCCAACATCATAACTAACGGGAAACTGGAAGTGGTTAAGAAAGACCATCACCAACTGACTAAAAGTTCCATATGCCCCTTTGGGTAGCTCAATATACCATTTTGCAGCAACTCTGATGAGGGTGCATTGAAATAATATCAAATGAATAGAATCGTCATTAAGGGAGTTTGATGAGCACCAAAGGTGAAAGGTAGTGACATGATCACCAGGATCCTCTCCACTCTTTCCCTCGAACTTCGGGATGTCCGAAGGAAGTTTGGTGGGGACCGAGGCCATGTAGGATCGTAACTCATAGGGTCATTCATTAACTTATCCAAATCTGGCAGATTAAGCATGGCCAGAAAAGGGAGACGGGGTTGAGGCATCCGGCCCCAACCTCCCGGGAAAGATTGTGCTTGCGGATTTGCAGGCCATCCAGGGTTCTGGTAAACACCATGGACATGTCCAACATTATAAGGCCCTCCTCCGGGCTGATTCATATAAGGTTGGTTGGGCATCATTCCAGCTGGAATGTTCTGTTGAGGGTTATAGAAATTGCCCCCAGCCAGATTAGATCCAGGTTGGGGGTTGCCCAAAGTGTGAAACTGACCTCCTCCGGGTTGGAAATAGGAAGATAGAGGCAGATTCATCATGCCAAATGTATTGGTCGGAATCTGCGCTGAGGAGGTGGGGTTGTAGGATGGAACTTGGGCTGAAGCTTGTCCTCCATGTTAATTTTTCCACCTAGAAGTAGGAGGATTGGATCCATGGTTAAAAGTAGGGATACCTCCCATATTAGGAGTCATTTGAGGGAATTTGAGATCCACCAAATGAAAAAGGAGTGTAGGGAGGTGTACTGCCCGCAAGCCCAATGCTAGCATTAGGGCCAACAACTAGGATGGAGTTTGAAAACTGCGAAGTGAAGTTAGGAATACTATAAGAAAATGGACTAGAAGCCATAGGGATGGACTGAACAATTTATCCTGGTGAGTGGCCAAGACACCCAAAGGGGTTCGAGGCGGTAGCTTGAACATCAACCATAAGTCGGGCCATAGTAATGATGGGTACCTCTGGCACTATGACCATAGAGTTTGCAAGAGTCGAAGGGGTGCCATTAACTATAGTGGGTATGGGAGTCGAGGGGATCCTAGAATTCTGAAGACCAGGTTCAATACTCATCTTTGTAGAATCACAAGTCTGAGCGGTGGATGTGTGTGTACCACGTATAATAACTCTACGCATTTTGTAAGGTAAGGACACGAAATCTAGTGGTAACTGTAACAAGTGACGGGACAGACAAGGAGGCTGGTCTGACTCCACAATGACTTAAGACTCTAAAGATAAAAAAAATATCCTAAGGCCAACTAGTAATCAAAGAGCACACCAAAAGTCAAACAACCAATATGCATGCAAATAGGGTAAAGTGGCTGAGTGGCCTCCCTAAAGAAGGTATGTCTCGCCCAAGAGGGGCTTGAGACTCCCTGCTAAAGATTGGAGGTAACATAATCAGTTATAAGGGCCCTCGTGGGCTTAACAACCAGTTGGTTAGATCCCCCTGGAGAGGTAATCCTCCATAAAGGCTGTGTGTTGTCCGACCCTTATCTGACCCAGGGTACTTGCAAAATAACCCCCGCAAGTAACCTACGAGACACCTAAGTCAAGAAACTAATAAACCACTGTATAATCGATGCACAGGCGAGCAGTCGTAAGTCAGGTCCACTGTATGGGCAGGGTAGCAAAGCCTGAAACCTTGAAAGTACCGCCTCTCATGGAGGTAAGGGCACTAAAAAGATCCCCAGATACGAATAGATCCCTAGAAATATCTCTAATTCTAGGAAGGTATCGGGGGGATATCCCTTCAACCAACTTCGCGTGACCTCGCGATTAACCTCGGTGTGAGCAGAGCCTCCTGATCTTACCAATTATACAATGGATTTCTCCACTCCCTAACTTAGACACATATGTTGATTTAATTGCCTTGGAGAAGTTTACTCACAAAATCCTATTCTAAGGCACTAAATCCTAGGCTAGTTTGTGCACCCTAGAAAATAAAATCGTTACTAATAAATTTTAAATTATAGCGTTGATTTTAATGGCCGTGATTACTCAAAGAGGTATGGTAGTGAAACTCATGGTGTTACAACTTTGCAAGAAAAGTAAATATGAAAACAATGCAAAGTCCTAACTTTAACTTTTAATGAATGATATGCTTCTAAAAATGATGCAATTTTCAAATTCAACTCTGCAATTTAGAAGTAAAAATGCAATCTTTCACTATATGCACTAAGCTAATGATAAAAACTCAAAAGAAAAAAATGCCAAGCAATGCAAAATGCCTATTTTTTTTGTATTTTCAATATATCGAACTGAAAATGCATGGACTGAAAAGTAACTTGATATATAACCCTACTGTGTATAAAAAGGTGTTAGAAAACAGGACCGTGGAGCAATAAAATAAAACAAATGCGGAAACAAAACATAGAATATACACAATACAATAGAGACATAGTTTTACGTGGTTCACCTAGTGTGGGGTACATCCACTAGATAAATTTCTAGGTCCTTCCTTTATTATTATCCAACATATGAAGGGATACAACCTACAACAAACCCGTTGTAACTTCCTCTTCTATCTCTCACAGTCTCCTATCTCAAAATACAATATTCGCCATCAACCATAGCCGCAATACATTTCCCTCATAAAATAGGGTTGCCTTCTAGGGAAAAAACCCCTAACATAATCTCTATCGTTATATCTACGACCTTATAATGAACGGTCCAGATTTACAATGAAATTACAATATACATTTACAAGGCAATTTTTCCTTCGGGAGCTTTGCCCCTGTACCCCCATCGAGGGACGTTGCCCCCAAACCCCCACTAGGGGCCCGCTTGCCCCCAGACCCCCCAGCCGAGGGGATATCCCCCTTGGACCCTGCAGAGGGGGTACCCCCCCTCTGCACTCCTCCGCGTGGAAGAGTGTACATACTTATGGGGTGTAAATACTTCATGGGGTATAAACAAGGATGAAAGTAAAAGACCTTTGAATCAAGAAGATAATCAGGCTCCACAACCAACAAAAGGAGATAACTCAAGCAAGATATCAAGCAACAAAACACCCATCACAATATACAAGGACAATAAAAATGAAAAGATGAAGAAAAAGACTTCGCCCAAAAATTCAACCAAAAGAGGGTTTCCTGTCATCCCACAAGCACTCAACAGGCACTATAGAGACCCAAGAAGGCTAAGCAAGCATCAAATCCCACCCAACAAACACCAGACCAAGCAAACAGGCAAGGAAAAAAGGGTGTATGTGATTGTTTAGGAAAACATAGCATATATACGCAACTTGCAGTGAGACAACCTGCGTGTATACATGACTGTCAAGGCAAAAGGTGCGTATATGCTTTGAAACAAGGCCATGTAAGGGAGAAAAGATGAAAATGTTACAGGTATGAAATAACTGAGAGGGGGGGGTGAATCAGTTATTGTAAATTATTAACCATTTCTCTCATTTTTACCTTCAAATCATTAATCTTAGTGGCAGTAAGTCTTTACTGTGAAAACCAGTGTTGTAAACATAAAGCATATATCATAAAGAACAGCAATCACACACACAACATTCATTCACAATTATGAGACACAGATTTTTCAAGAGGAAACCCAACCCGGGAAAAAAACCTCGTCTTCTTAAGATGTTCAACAAGCACCAACTTCGTTACAACTCATCTTTTGTGAGCACCAACTCATAGAGGCTACAACCTCTGATTGCCAGCACCAACTGGCTGAGAGCACCAACTCCCACAGAATCCCAGCACCCACTGGGTGGAAGCCCCGACTTCCTTTTACTTCAGCACCAACTGAGTGAAGGCACCAAC
>ML803051.1:131221-145250 GCA_009831015.1 Picea engelmannii
ATTGTGTTTCATCTTCTATGTTCTAACACTTGTGCGTGCTCCATAACCAACCGATTGTCATCAATGACAACCTTAACCTTCTGCGTTAGCTTCTGTGTTCCAGCTCTGTTTCAGCACTGTGTTTCAGCGTCTGTGTTTGCATTGTGTTGCAGCAGTTCGCATTTGTGTTACAGCATCTGTGTTCGCATTGGTGTTGCAGCATCTGTGTTTCAGCTTCACGTCTGTGTTTCAGCTACTTTTCTTCCTAAACAATCGATTTCCATCAATGACAACCTTGATCATCTACGTCATCTTTGCTGTAGCCATATTTCCAACAGAAAACTCAGACCCAGAGTGAATAGGATCTGTCAAGCAATGATGCGACAAGAACCACAATAGAAATGAGAGAAATCTAAGGAGAAAAGTACTTCAAACCTTAAGAAAGAAGATTCATCCCCAGTATGGTTGCCAATTCTGTTATGAGGAAAATCTCTCTATGGCTAGGGTGAACCACAATAGATGGAAATGGCAGCAGAAATCAACTCTATTCCAACAATATGCTATATAAACCAATGTGCAAGGGAGATAAGAAAGAGACCTACCTCGTCTAGATGTTCGATGATGTCCACTGTTGAGCACTTTGACCCAAAGCTATATACCTGTAACAAGTTCTCAACAAACAAGAAAAAAAAAGCATATGATGGAAATATAAAAGGTTAGCACATTAGATAGTATAATCCATCAATATACATGATAAATACGCCCATGGATAACAATTCATATATTTGCAAGACATCAATTGGACGGGAAGAGAGTATTTCTATTAATAAATGATCAACAGAAGTGAAAATATTACAGACTTCCGTGTCGGCACTATTTGGAACCGAGAAACTAAGTTCCTTCCAGCTGGGCCTCCACCACTTCAATCCTCCAACAAAGGCAAGATCATATAAGGGAGATAATGAGGTTCTCCATCAATAAGGGAAGAGCTTGGGGGCTGAACACTGTGTTCATACTTAAAGGACAAAGGGATGTAGACTCAATATGAAGCAAATAATTTCTCCAGAGTAACTTTGCTCTCAAAGTTGAATTCTTTCTCCTTTTCCACAGCTTGGAATTGGCTTCTTTGTAGCCTTAAAAATGCAACTGAAGGGCTGAGTCAGAGCGTTTCCAGTATATGGAAGGCCAAGGATAAGATATCTCTTGTCATGACATGGAAACCTGACAATTAATTTTGTTTTTCTGGCACAAATCCCGATGTACGCAGGCTGTAGTGGAGCAACCTGCGTATACACTTGCTGTATAGGGTGCAAGATGTGTACAAGTGGAAAATTTTATATTTTTGCCTCTGGATTTTAGTAACAGGGAAGACAAGTCTGCATAGGGAAATGGAATAAGGCCCTCTCTGCAATATTGCATAGGGTGAGACAAATCTTTCTCTAATAGTCGAAACTTCGACAGGAGGTCAACAAGGATATCGGGTCCTGCACTGCCTGCACGATTGCCAAACTAGCCACTAAGAAACAAGGCATGTACACCCCTCTACCTACTATTGACATGCCATGGGAATCCATCTCAATGGACTACATGTCAGCCCTCCCATCCACCAAGCAGGGCAATGACTATGTTTTTGTGGTTGTGGATCGCTTTTCTAAGATGGAGATTCTGGCTGACTGCAAGAAGAGCATCACGGTAGAGGCCACTACCAAGCTCTTCTTTGAACGAGTCTAGGTACATTTTGGAATCCCATAAACCATTGTCTTAGATTGGGATAGTCGATTTCTCAACACATTCTGGTCAAGCCTCTGGTCACTGTTGGACACCAAGGTCATAAATCAAATGATCGTGCATATCCTGCGCATGTATAATTCCAAGCACCTTCACACATGGGATGAGAGTCTCCCCTATGTTCAACATAGCTACAACCAAGCCCTGCATAGCTCAAATGACCACAACCCCTTTCAGGTGGGGTTGGGATTCCAACCATTGGGTCCCACAGATGTTGCACTACCCCTTGCGATCATCTCAATCGACTAATCTCTTGCTCCAACTGAAGTTGACAAAGCCACCCAATTCATTGAGCGGATCCAACACATCCACCAATAGGTTCAGGATATCCTACAGAAGTCCAATGAAAAGTACATGAAACACCATGATCAACACTGGGTGCCACATAAGTTTCAAGTGGGTGAAAAACTTTTGTTGCACTTGTAGAAAGAGCGCCTTACAAGATCCCATCAGAAGCTTTTCCCACTCTGTTATGGGCCATACTCCATCACCAAGGCTGTGGGTGATAATGATTTTAAGCTCAACATTTCTCCTTTCCTTGGCTTACACCCAGTGTTCAATGTGGATATCCTTCGACCGTATTTCCCACCATTATTGGACACCTCAGAGATAGCAGAACAACTGACACCAAAAAAGCTCAACCTCGACTGCATACAATAAGAATCCAATGATCAGATTGTGGAAAAATAGATCAAGGGCACTCGCCAGCAAAGGATCCAACTTTATCGAGTTGTCAAAGCAGGGCAGCTCCTGCACCAATGCAAGTGGCTCACTCGGGGCCAAATTCAACAGAAATTTCCTCATCTGATGGGGAAACTCAATGCAACGGAGAGAATTGCTTCCTAATGGTGGAGGATTGATCTAGATGGATGTTGGTGGCCTCTCACCTATTCCAACTAGCTCATTTTGGCAGTTTTCCAGTTTGACAATTTTTTCCCTAGTTTTCAGGTCACTGACTTGCGGGGCTGTTTTGAGGCCCTAAACAATGTTTTTTTAGGGCTCGCCATAGTCAGAATGACCTTATATAGATAACAAAAAAATGTGTAGTCCTCATATAGACCTTTCCAATGGGATATCGTGCGCCTAAAATGGAGATCATATGCAAAAGTTATGATCTCGGGAAGTTGATGTACTAACTTACCCAAACGGGGCCCACATGACTTTTGGCGTTTCATCTCCTAGGGTTAGGTTTTTTGGATGTCTAGGATTTTTGACATTCCTGTTTATTGTAAAAAGGCCTTCAAACCCTCATTTTAATCATCTTCTTGCAAATGAGCTCAGACATCACATCTCTTCTCAGAGATAAGCCACCACCATTCTAGCAACCTTGTTTCCGCCGCATTTTACAGTTTCAGCTTATTTCCTTATTGAATAGAAACTCGTTTTACTGTATATCTGTTATTCTGTGTTAAGCCTATTTTGATAATAATATATATTCATTTCATTTTGAAAATATATTTCGGATCAATACACTTTACCCACACTTATGTCCGAAGAAGAACCAAAAAGATGTAAGGGCACTTGCAAGAAGACAATCAATAGCCCCAGATGAAGTTAATTGTCTTATTGAAATATTTGACAAAGAATACTTCCTTATGGCTGGTCTTGGAAAAGTGATATATGAAGACATCAAGGAATGGTTCGTGGACAGTGGCTCATATCACCACATGGCCGGGATGATATCAATATTTTTGACTTTCTCTGAGTCCGACATAGATTGCTATGTAGGATCTGGAACTAACACCAGACAAACAATAAGAGGGTATGGATATGTAAGATTCTAGCTCAAGTTAGGAGGATTTATTTGAATAAAACATATGTTATATGTTCTATATTTAAAGGTAAACCTACTCTCAGTTGTGGCTTTTGATGATGAAGGCTATGCAGTCGCATTCCAGAATGACCAGGTACTTGTGTATTCAAGGGAAGCTGCTCTAGACACAATAATTTTGCTTGGTATTCACAAGGAGAGGTTATATAGGTTACTGGGAAGACCTATAGTTTGGTCTAATGGTTTCTTGGATTCAACATCAGATTCAATGTCAGGTTCAAAATCAACATCAGAAGCATTGTCAGAGATAAAAAGCTGTGAAACTCCTTCTAGTACAAAAGGAAGGATGAGTCCATTAATAAACCATCCATCATAAGATTTCATTTTAAATATGTATATTTGTAAAACGTAAGATGATATGCATATGTAGATATCTCCTAAAGTATATTAGAAGGATTGTAAGCCACTCATTGTAGATTATAAGAGTGAGAGGAATTCTGTAAAATTTCTATATTGCCACCTTATATGTAGATAAGAGTGAGAGGAATTTTGTAAAAGGGTTTCTATATTGCCACCTTTTATGTTATTAAGAGTGAGATGAATCTCGTTAAAGATATTTCTAGGTAGCCACCTTACATATTTTTAGAAGTGAGAGAAATCTCGTTATAATCATTTCTATATAGCCACTTCATTCTAAGTGAGAGGAATCTTTTAAAAGGGTTTCTATATAGCCACTTTGTTCTAGAGTGAGAGGGATATTTATAAAGATTTCTAAGCCTTTCGACAACGACATAGGCAATTGTATTGTCTTGTTATCAGATAAATGACTAAATATGGATCAAATTGTCTAAAGTTAACATTCTTGATTCTAAAGAACCTAAGGCGAAGGAAAAAAAAGATGCAAACAATTGGAACATGTAGATCGGAAGCAGAAAGGGCATCAAAGTATTGCAAAACTTTCTACAGCTGGTAAATGAGAAATAGTCCTCTTCAGAAATACGAGGCATAAAGATGCATGTTATAAGCATCTTTAAAATACCATGTCATGTTCGTGTAGATCTATACCTTTAGCAGAAGTAAGTCAAGTACAAATGGTAACAATACATATCAAGTTGTTTTCAAGGTAGGGGAGTAATGGATAGGGAATTCATTCAGAGAATCCTACAGATACATCAATAATAAAGGAACAACGAGTCCAAAAGGGCAAGGCATAGATTAACATTCGACTTGGTTTCATCTTAACGGAGATAGACTATCTTCAAAATAGGAGATGGGAGTGGATGATGAATACATGATACATGTATTGCAGAGATGAAATGAACACGACTTCTGTTGTCAGAGAATCTATGAGACATAACTGAAGCTATATCTATATTATCGACAATGCTAGAGGCCAGAGTCAAAGCCATCTTTCAGAGAAGCAGACAAAATCACTCTGATCTAATACCTAATATCTAATATCCAATATGAAGATTGAGTTCCAAACCATTCAGCAAGATGGAAGAGTAAATAAGCTTCCTCACTAAGTTACTGGATAAAGAGCATCTTAGTAAGGTGGAAGAGTGAGTTAGAGTTATCATCACTAAGTTGTTGAATATCTATACTATTGGAGGTCCAAATTTCTTCAGTGGTAAGGTGTGATCCAGGAGGATCTAAGGAATTCTCACAGAGGTCTAGAAGGATTCAGAACACTCACAGAGGTCCCAGGGGATACATAAATGCTCAAAATTCAAATATCCCAAATGCTCTCAAAAAATCCATCAGTGCATATAGCTTGTCATTAGCTTTCCAACGGTGCAAATGACAAGTCAAACATAGTTCATATGCAAAAGTTATGAGTGGTCAAAGTTTAAGTCAACCATGTCAAAAAGTTAAAGTCAAAGGGAAAAGGTGACATGTGTCACCATTTCAAGGGTGACACATGGCACATGACCGTATAGGCTAGGCAGGTGATGTGGTCCGACCATTTGGCAGGTGACTAGGCAGATCATACATCCAAGTGGGCTACTCAGTTGTTGACATGTGGCACAAGGGAGCCAATGAGAGGCTGCTAGATGGTAGCCTCCTAATGGCCTATATTGGTTAAAGTTTACCAAAATTATAGGAGTCGACAGGGGTCGAACCTGCAGCCTCCTATAACTTTACCAAAGTGACCATTGCCAATACACCACATGAGTGTTTCTTAACCATATACAATGGCGAATGTATTTGAATTAGTGTAAAGTTTTATTTGGAGGGAACAGGGGTCAAGGGCTAAGTCCCCAGCCCCTGGTTATTAAACTATTCCATACGTCCACACTCCAAGCATTTGCGGGGGGCCAATGAACTATACCATATACATACCAAAAAAACAACAATATACCATATACATAGGGTCCGTGGGTTTTGAACCCTATACATCCTGCTATACCAACGAATTATATCCACCTGCTAACCAATATGCCAAATATGGCATTTGTTACAACAAACAAATTAAATTGCATTAAAGTTAATGCTGGAGGATGCAAATGAGAGGTTTGGGCCACAACCTATTTAATGGGCATGGATCCCAATGCCTAACACAGATCCTAAGGCACACATTCCAATGTACACACACTTCGAGATGGAACATATACCAATGCAAGGCACAAATCCCAAGGCTATATGAACTGCATAAATTTTCATGTAGAGAAGGCGCTAAGTTTAGTATTACATAAAAAACATTCCATGAGGTATATGCACTGTACCTAGGCAACTTTATACTCATTTTCACGGTTTTTGGCAAGGAGTATGAATTTGAGGTCTATTTTATGATCGAAGGATTTTTGGAAAAGTTTTAGTCCAAATTGCCATTAATGAGCGCTATAGTGCATCTTTTGGTGTGTAAAGAGGGTAAAATTGACCCAGTTTGGAATTTGGTTTACTTTATAGTCAAATTTCTCAGAATTTCGCAAGGATTCTAATGGATACCTCATTTTATTGTTTTGAGTAGTGGAAACAAGGAGAGTCCATTAAATCGGATTTTTTCAAGCCCATGTTGTAATGTGATTTTGTATTTTGAGATTATGGAGAACAATCATACTATATAAAGGGACTTTGAAGATGAAGTAATATGTCATCCATATATGTACTTTGAGTTCTTTTATTTTCTGTTGTGTCATCTCATCATTCTGCAAATTAATAATCAATTTATGAGTTTTTTGGGATAAGAAGCACATCATCATTTTTTTGCAAATCACCTCAATACGATCAAGATATAATTATGAATTAAGTTAGATGCTGCATGTATATATTGTAAAGAAATAAGTGGCATCTAAGGATTTTTGGATCAACAATGGTAGCTGGAATTTATTTTTAGTTTCAAAGTAGTCTGAAAAGTTCAATTTTGGAGCAAAAAATCATACCAACATTTGTTAGTAAAATAATTACAGGTATTTCCTGCAAAAAGACAAAAATCCAGAAATTAAAGGAACTTACAGAACATCAGATATTCTTCAACAATAGTAGTATTTGATTTCTTCAGCATCATCAGATTTGTTTTTGTTCAATGACATCATGAATTCCATGTTTACTTTAGCAACATTGTCAATTTCTACAATAAAGGACTTCACGCATTCCAACAAAGGAAGAATCACACATAAATTTCCAGTAATCACAGAGATTTCCAGTAATCAAACAAATTCTTGTAATCAAACATGTGTGCATAATTTTCAAATCAAAGCCAAGTTGCACAGGAGGTATTTATGGTAATTGTAAATAGCATATAATAATATTTTTTTCATTATTCATTCGATGAACTAAAGTTAAATCTCAAGTACATCTTATGTTTTAACACCATTTTCCATATGTATTTCTTTCCTATCATTCTCATAGTCATAAATATATATTGTATAAACCACGACCCATGATTCTCTCCAGACTTGCCACCTTTTATGATTTGTTTTCCATGAATTACCTATCCTCTCACTATAATCATTATACCACTTCTTAGTCATCTCAAACATACATATTTGTGTGCCATCATTTCCGAATGTGTGCTATCATTTATGAAAGTTGAATTCACATGATATGTGATGATTACAATGAAAAAATACCATTGCTCTGTCATAATTAGGTAATCTGAAGGATAAAATTCACGGATTAAAAGAGCTAACATGATTCTTTTTCATCCATACCCACTTTGTGAGTTCCTTGCTTTTGAAGTAATAAACCCTAATCCATTAGAAAGAGTTCGAACTAGGGAACATAGCATACTCTACAAATAGGAGGAAATCAATGACGACACCATTTGTAGTCAGGTATGAACCACAAGAAACAACATTACTGGATGAATTCCCTACCTGTAGAATGATCTTTTGAAAGGCCAAGCTACTTATTTTATTTGAGAAATACCAGGGCCATAACACTGTTGTAACGAGGGCTTTTGCAAAGACATTTGATGGGAAAACAAATCAGGTGGGAGATTCCAAAATTACAGTGATGGAAGGAACCCTAGCAATCATCACAGGTCTAGAGAACAGAGGAGAAACATGGTTGAAATCTAAAATATTGAAAGGCAGAGGATGGGAAATGTTTATGGACAAATCACAACAAGACCCAGATTGGAATAAAGGTGTAGCAAGAACATGGCCGTCAAACCCATGACACGATTTGGTTTTCTACAGAAATACCCAACTTGTGAAGGGAGGTGTAGTCTTATATTTCTCTACCGCATTCGTTTATTGAAGCATGTGAAATATAGAAACAAGAGGGTAAATATGACTTTTTATTTGTTAAAAATCCTTACTAAAATGGCTATGGATGTTAGAAAGAACCCACCTAACGAAGACATATTTTTATACCACCATGCTTTGGTGAAGATACTTGTGTTGCATAAACTGGAGGAGCTAAATCAAACCTGACAACAGTTCTTGTTAAGAAACAATTTTGAAGAGAATGAACCTGTGTTGGAAAACCCCGTACAAGAAGTAAAGAAAAAGAGTAAGCAACAAATTCAGGAGGAATATCCCGATTATGTTGAGGAAATCTCACCCACAAAAGTGAAACATTTAAGGAATTCGACCTCTAAGAATTTATTAAGAGGAATTGAGAAGATTAGCAAGCAGAACGAACAGTACAAGAGAAACCAGTTTATTTCAAATCAGTTGATGAACAGACCCAAGAGAATAAGTCTTATGAAAATTCACGAAACATAAATTGGAACACAAGAAATTGAGGAAGAAACAATGTTAGAAGCAACCCCATGTTCTTAAAGAACTTCCTGATATAGAGGAAATTCCCGAGCAAAAATCCCTCCATGAAAACAAGGAAGAAATCAGTTAGCTGAAAGAAACCATTCATGAGCTTGAAATTCTAAATAAGGTTATTAAAGAAGAAAATGAAAAACTCAAAACACAAGGTGCTCAGATAAGAGATAAATACCATAAGCTCAAAAAGAAATACAAGGATAGAAAGAAGGAAGCAAAGCTGAGAAATGCAACATATTAGGAAACCATTCAAGAGAATGAACAACTATATAATCAACTCAAGCAATACAAAGACAAGGAATAGGCACCTTTAATCACTACTGCAACAAAATCAAGGAATAAATAGAGAATAGGATAAGATCCCCAATTTTGAAATTTTGACCAGCTGCTTTAAAACCAAAATTGCATGAGGGCATGCAATATATTTAGTCAGGGGGAGACGTTGGGTGTCAATTTTAACCATCTTATCAGTTCTTTTATCTTTACTTTTACATGTTCACCTTTCACTTTTGTCCATTTTCACCTCCCTTGATGGCATAATGTGCATGAAATAAATTATAAAATGTTATTTGAGAGAAAACTCTTAGTTTATCTTATAAATAGTGATTAAAAGTATTTTTTCAATTCACTTCTTGAAAATAAGTAATTACAAGAATTAATGGTATTTTTGAGTGATTACAAGAATTGGTGGTTCGGGTACTTTCCCTCAGTCTTAAGGAGAAATTCCACTTGGAGCTGTTTCCTAGAAGTCTTGAGATGAATAATTACTTTTTTTTTTCCATCATTTTAGTGTACAGAGCCCTTTGGTCAACACTCGGTCAACATCATGCATTATAGGAAAATCTGTAAACTGTTAAGCAAATATAGCATTCAACTCCAGAAACAAGGGGACAATTAGTCAACAACTCAAGGATTCATCTCAAAAGGATTGAAGAATATAGTCTCCTTGTACTGTAATGAAGATATGATCCACAAATTTTGAAGTTACTTAGATGTAGGGAGACATATGATTTTCAAAAGAATTATAGGGATCTGAACAGGTTAATAGAGAATGTTGCTATTATCACTTGGGACATATTGAAATTTTTGAAAACTTTGCTTGAAGAATAATTAATGAAGATTCGTTAATTTTTGTGTAAGCATGTCCATGTTCTGAATTTCTTTAAACAACACACCCCAGAAAGGACCCCCTAGTATGTGTTGTGTTTCCTCTAGCATTGAAGTTATTTCCTTTCAGTAATAGTGGATTTTACAGTGTGTTCTTATTTCTTTTCGCAATTTCCTATAGATGTCTGTTTATTGTATTTTCTTGTAATTGCATAGTGACTGTAAATTTCCATGAGTATGTTTGAATTCCCATAGATTCATAATTCTCTTTTCATAGGCACATGTGAATTTCCTTTTCTACAGTACTGTTACATACCTTAATATATTTGGTTTAATGTATGAATTGTTTTAGATATATACATTCAAAACATTCAACCTAGATTGAACAAACTTTTGTGTTTAGTGCCATACAAACAACTCCATGAAACATACTCCAAGGAAGTTAAATTTGTAATTTATGAGATAAAAAAATTTCAGTTCTTTAAGTTTGATTCAGTTACTCTAGACTCACAAATCAATATAATTTCTTTGATCATAAGTTTAGTTAACTAAACAAAGTGAGTTCTGCAAGAGGCATACTTATAAGAGTAGTGATTTATCTGCAGTCTGAGTCTTTACCGTTTGACAATGAAACCTGACCAGTCGATTGAAGAATTTACCATATGTTTGTGAGTCTGGAATGTTCAATAAGAGTTTTTAGGAAAGGTTCAAAGTCAATTCTACACCTATTGTGCCTATGTCTCACAATTTTACCTTCTCGGATTGATAATTGAATGCTGAGGAACCTAGACTACTAGGAATCCTAACAAAAACATCCACTGACGACAACATCACAACCTCAAAATAGTGTACACAACAACATCACAGACCTTCAGTCCTTCATAGCGGACCTTGAGAACAAGAAAGACCCCAAGAAAATCCCTCAGACTTCTCTTACACACCATTATATCCCAAAGAGACACCCCAACACCTTTATCGCACCCCATAATTGATCTCTTGCTTGGTTTCTCTAAAAATGCAAAAATCTATCATGTATTTATTGTAATTTTGTCCCCACTTTCAGGGCCTATAAAGAATGGATGAGACAACCTCAATTTTCTAGCTGGGTTATCAGATGGAAAAATGCATATCTCCTCATTCCTAGGGAGTTAGAGGGAATGCCATATATCATTGGAATGGTATTAGAATAATCTTTCCAACCATATAACTTGTGTTCCCATTTGAGCTAGGTATGTGGGAAAAAATGCATTCAAAGATGGGGTATCCAAACCGATCATAAAAAATCCAAAGGAATACCTTTAACAATCTCGATCTTGCAATATTTATCTTAGACATATGTAGGATTGCAATATTTATATTGGACATTTTTAGGGTCCCCCTATATTTGAAATCAATGACAACAATATTTCCAACAATCTCCCCCTTTGTTATTGATGAGAACCTTTAGTCAATTCTGATACTCCCCTTGTTTGCAACTTTCCTTGTGTCTGCAATTCTTCCTCTGTCTACAACTTCTCCCCCTTTGACATCAATGGAAAAGGGTTGATCCCCCTAAGCTTGTGCTTCCCTTTACTGATGAGATGAGAGGGATATCACTCCCAACTTCTGTTCCATACAACACTTTTCTTCTTTGACTTCACCAAGTATGTATATGTTGCTTGAGGTTCTATTTGCATTTTCCACCAATCTTCCTGAAGTTGCTTTCCTTATATCACACTCTTTAGAATGAAATGTGAGGTTGTAGCCTTGATCACACATTTTATTGAAACTTAGAAGATTGTGCTTTAACCCTTCAACATGCAGAGCATTTTTTGTCTTAGTCTTTCCATTATCAAGACTAACATTACCTTTTCCAACTATCCTTGCAAAGCCATTTTCTCCAAAAGTAACTATGCCTCCTTTTTCTTCCATCAAGGTGAGAAACTTGGTTTGGTCCCCTGTCATGTGTTTTGAACATCCACTGTCAATTAACCAATGGTTCCTTTCATTTTGAGCATAAAGTACAAGTCCACATTCTTCCTTCTTTTGTTCTTCTTGCTTCCTTTTCCACACCTTTGTGTATTCTTCTTTATGTTTGGAAAGAACATCTTCTTCCTTCTTTATTATGCTGCTTCTACAGTCACATGCTATGTTCCCATACTTATTGCACTTATAACATTGAACATTGTAATCAAGTAGGGGAGCAAGTGAATTGTAGTTTCTATCAACAAACTCATGATAACTTCTAGTTTTGTTGTTCACACAACCATTATTTGTGGTTTTATAAGAACCTCTATTTATATATCTCACATGATCACTTACTGCATAATATTTACAATCTATTCCTTTATGACCAAAGTTATAACAAGAAAAACAATAGCCAAGAAAGAAATTCTGGTACCGGTTTGTAAAAGTTCTTGGTGGAACAACTCTTCAGAACTTATTCTTGTGGGAAGAATCAAGTTTATGTTGGTCATCATTTCCTTTCCTACTGTTGATTTCATTGTTGATGGAGACTTTGAGAATATTGGCATAAATTTTAGGTTTTTCTTCATTTTCCTTTTCTAATGGCTTTGTGACCTTAGTGCTTTCATCTCCCTTGGAGGTCTTTTGTTTTTTGTCATAGCCAAGACTTGTCTTGATGAATGGCGACCTTTGGAAACTTAGAATATTATCTAATATTTCAATACTCTTTCCAAAATTCAAGCTTCTATTCAATTGATTAGTTTTTTTCTCTAGTTCCTTTCTTAAGGAAACTATTTCAATTTCTAGCTTCTTGCAATTTTCTTCCTTTTCTTTCAGTTGGATTCTCATCACTTCTTCTATCCTTTTTTCCTTTTCTAGTTGATTCTTCAGGATGTTAACTATCTTCTCCATTTCTTCAAGATCATGATCCTCCTATTCATATTTATGCAATTGCTCTTTTTTCTTTCTATTCTTTTCCTTAAGTCTGTCTATTTCTTCTAAGGCACTAATGAGTTCTACTTCAAGATTCGCTTCCCCATCAATGTCTTCTTCTTCTTCTTCTGATTTTTCTTTCTTATTGTCTTCACTTTCTTTATCGGTAGACTTTGTATCCATGGCCATGAAGAAGAATTCTTCTTTGTCAATATTAAAAACATATCCATCATTTTCTTCAAAAGAGCTACTATCCTCTCTAGAGTAAAAACTTTTTTTCTTAGTATATTTTTCTCTTTTGTGTCTATAATATTTTCTTCTATTGTTATGTTATTCTTTGACATTATTATTCTCATCATCATTGTCTTCCCTTTTTTCATATGGACATTTAGTAGCAAAATGCCCTACTCTACCACAATTAAAACATATGAAGAGTAGCTTACCTTTGTATTTGTTGGATCCTCTTTTTAACTTTCTCATAAATTGTACTTCTTCTATATCTGATTCATCGCTGGAACAATCATAGAATTTGTGTCCTTTTTTCTTCTTTGATTCTTTGAAAGCCGCTTCCTTCTGTGCTGACTTTTCTATTTCTGTCCTCATCTCATATGCAGTGAGAATGCCATGCAACTCATCCATCGTAAATTTCTCCAGATCTTCATTTCTTCAATGGCACAAACCTTGGAATCAAATCTTAAGTGGAGACACCTGAGCACCTTTTTCACAATCATTGATTCTTCAACCTCCTCACCAAGTCTTCCTATGGTGTTGACAATTTCATCCACTCAAAGAAAATAGGCTGCAACATTTTCTTCATCTTCCATTTTCAAACTCTCATACTGTCTTCTATGAGTTTGGAGATTTTCCTTCTTCACCTTGTCATCACCTTCATAGATGTTTTGAATTTTTCCCCAAATATCTTTTGCTGATTTACAATGCACCACCTTCACAAATTTTGATTATGATAGACCACTCAATATAACATTCATGGTTTTTGCATTATGTTCACTAGGATTCTTCCCATCCGCATATGTTGGTGGAGTTGTTGGGGATGTATAACCATTCATGAATGATTTCCAAATATCAAACCTAAGAGCCATTAGATAATTTTGCATCCTCACACTCCATAATGCATAGTTTTTTCTGTCAAACAATGGACCCTTGTTTGTAAAGAAACCATCTTGACTATCCATGTGTGCTCCTAATATCTTCCTTCCAATGGTTAGACTGTTTCTGAAGGAACCCACTCGGATACCAATTGTTGAACTTATGCTTATACTGA
>ML803052.1:0-21795 GCA_009831015.1 Picea engelmannii
AAAAAAAAAAAAAAAAAGTAAGTAGCTAAACTAGATAAAAGTTAAAAAAAGATAAGTGTTTCATAAAAATAAGTTAATAAGTTAATAGTACTATGTTTAATATTTTGTAGTATTATTGGTTGTGAAAGGTTTTGTTATATATGGTTATGGTATTCTTTATGTTTATGGTTATGATATTATTGATTTTATCTATTCTAATAACATGAATATTTTAATTTTTATTATTACTTTTATTTTATTTTATTTTATGAAAAATAATAAATCATTTTGGTTAAAAATAATTAAACATAAATATTATCTAAATTTGTTTGAAAAATAACTAAAAACAAACATGATGTTATTTTTTTCAAAAATAATTAAAAATCATTTATTTTTAAAAATGTTTAGAAAAATTAAAAAAAAAAACTCTAATATTTATTTACCTTACCTATATTGGCAAATCCATAATTATTTATAAAATATATAAATAGAACTAGTAGCAAAATGAAAGAGTGTGTAGATCTTTCTTTATGTATTTGTAATTGTTATCTTTACACACGTATTCAAATAAGTAAACCATTAACCCATTGAGGTTATATAAATAATACATATCAAAATAAATGCAATGAAATTAAATTAAAAAAATTAGGTATGTGCTTTTTAAAAAGGTGTATTTGCTACTCACATGTTATATTAAGTTTTTTCAGATAATGAAATGTGAATATTAAATGAAAGCAAGGAAGAAGCATTGTAAGATAAAAACTAGACAAATACAATATAACAATAAAGAAAATAAAAATAAAAAGATTAAAAAATAAAAATAAAAAATTTGAAAATAACAAAAAGAAAAATATACCAGCAAGAGAAGAGCTTTTAATAGTTGAGACAATAGTAGAGAGAATCCAAGTAAATCTAAGACTAAGAGTGTTGTGTTACAAAATGAACGTTAACTCAATGTAAAAACATGTGGATAGAGAGAATCTGATGCAAAACTCACCATTACACCAAAAAAGGGAGGTCGTAGTCCTTTCATCTCAATAAATCAAAGGTTATGATTATCCAACTACAAGCGTTTTAAGAAAACCATTGGTAAAACAAGGGAATTGGGCCCTCACCAAGACTATAGAGTAGAATACAACTCATGTAATAGGGATATCTAGTTTCTCCTTTCTTAATTTTCTTAAACTTTCTATATTGTTATAATAATTTCTTTTTGTTTTTAAATTTCTAATGCATGAATTAATATTTTTTTCTTTGTTGGCGGGCAATTGTAAAGCTTCTCATTGCATGACATGGAATTGTAAGGCACATTAAGGAACTCTATGGGAGTTTAATGCTATTTGATGAGAGTTTTAATTAATGGCGTAGAGGATAGTTTTTGTGATCCAGATGATTTTTGGAACAAAATGAAAGCAGAGAAATTACAATGAAATACTCATGAAAATTGCTAGAAGAAGAGAAATACAACAATACTTGATTTTTATTAATGAAAGAATTGTAAAGAGATTGTAAAAATACAGAGTGCAAGACTCGCTAGAATGGTGACATCTTTATCTCTGAGAAGAGATGCGACGGCTACACTCATTCACAAGAAGATGATTACAATGAGGCTCTAAAAGCCTTTTAATGATAAAAATGAATGTCAAAACCTTATACATCCAAAAACCTAACCCTAGGAGATGAAACACCAAAAGTCATGTGGGCCTCATTTGGGTAAGTTAGTACATTAACTTCCCAGGGTTGTAACTTTTGCATACGATCTATGTTTTAGGCACATGATTGCCCATTGGATAGGTCTTTTCGAGAACTACGCATTATGTCGTCAAAGTCTGACTTCGTCTATAGTTTGACTATGTCACACCAAAAAAAATTGTTTAGGGCCCCAAAATGGCCCTAGAAGTACAAAACGATGTGCTGACATGAAAAATTTCAAAATAAGCCAGTTGGATTAGGTGGGCGGCCACCAATATCCACCTGGAAGATGTGTAGGGCTTCATACAACCCCAGAAGTTTAAAACCCACAATTACAAAGAAGTACAAAAGAACACCCTTAACTAAAAACTGACAAGAGGAGCTAGTTGAAATAGGTGGGTGGCCACCAATATCCACCTGGATCAATCCTCCCCCCTTAGGAAGAAATGGTGTTTATTGCATTGAGTGCCTAGCGAAGAGGGGAAAGCATTTTTCGAATCTGAAAATTGGTGAGTTGTGTGCCTTATTGGAGAAGTTGTGTTGCTTGGTCTATAGAAGACTGTCACAAACTTGTTGCTAGAGGAGTTGAATCTATTTGACCAACCTGTTGTCTCTAGATTTGATGAGGCATTATGTAGGCCCGATTATAGGTGTAGAAACAATATCTTGTTTCTCTTCAACAACTTGTTTTTGTTGGATAGAAGGTGTGGAGGCTGTAGTGGTTGTAGTGGTTTTTTGTGCATCCATTGAACATACTATGAAGAGGATGAATTTCACAGTATGAGAGATTACCTTGCGGAAATATTTTGGTGGAGCAGTAGTCAGAACTACCTTTGGTATCCCATAGAGTTGATCGTCCAGAGTAATAATTACACTATGAGGTATAGACTCATAGACAACATGACGTTTCCACATATATGGTTGGCCCAAAACAACATCATAGACATCAAGAGGGAAAACATCACACACTACCTCATCCTTGAAGGGATGGATGCCATAGGAAATACGACATTGCTAGATGACATGGAGATCTCGTCCCTGGTGAAGCCACCCGATGTTCTATGGTTGTGGGTGTGGTGTTGTTGACAACCCCAACTGTTTGACAACTTTAGTTGAGTTGAGGTTCTTCTGGCTGTCATTATCAACAATGAAATGCAATAGGGTCCCCTTCACCCACATACATGAAGGGAAGAGGCGCTCCCCCTCTTTAGGATCTACTGGTTCTTCTAGTTGACTTGTTGTGGTCGTGACAGTAGCAATGGGGTGTACATTGGTGATCTGTCTAGTTTCAATATTTTTTGGATCAGATTCAGAATCAGGGTTTGGCTCTATGTCTTTGACCTCAACCACCAATGATTGTTTCGAGCAACATTCATCGGTGTTGTGATAGGGGATTTTGTGGAAGTCACACCACTTCCCAGTGTCATTCTTTGTCTTTCCTTTACCATTCTTATCATGTGTCTTGGATTGGTTGTCTAAAGGCTATTGGTTAGGGCCATCTTTACCATGGTTTGCTTGTTACAAATTTGCAAACTTGAATCCCCATTTGTTTAGATGTCTAAATTTATGCTCGATTTTGACAACATATCGATAGGGAAATCCCAATGATGAGATGTTTATGAAATTCATTTTGGTTTGGATGTACCTATGTAGAGCCCCATGGTATTTCAAAGCTAGATTTCTCTTAGAGTCTTTGACACCAGCTTGGTGCGTAAGGTATGGAAAGTATTTGTGAACTCCGACAATGTTTTGGCTTTTCTCTTACCACAGTGTGGTCCATCGCATGTACTGGTGTTCATAGTTATCAATATGATAGTATTGTTCCTTGACCGCATCCAAAAAATATTTCCAAGTGGGATTGACCCCATATATTGCCGATTCCTCTGTGGAACTTTGTTCCTAGTAAGTTTCCCACCAATATTTGACATGCCAGAGATCCTTGAGGTGTGCGAAGGTGATATTTTCCCTGTCGATTTTTTTTTTGAACAAAGAAATAACCTTCTAATATATTTAAGCATTTTTCTAGGGCATCCACATCTATCTAACCTTCAAATATGGGAATATCAAAATTAACTTGTACTTTGAAGGGAGAGGTTCCTCCAAAATGGTCACTTGATGAAGATGTGCCTATTTCTATCAACATGCATTAAATGATGTGTGAAAAATTCTCCATCATTTTGTCTCTCTGTCACGCAAGAGATTGCTCAAGAAACATGTTAATAGAATATTATGCTCCATCGTTTTTCTTTTCTGCTGCCATCGAGGGTTTCATGGGCATGTGAGAGTGAATGTCCTCAAGAGAGATAAGCTTGAGACCCAACTAGATATACTCGGACCCTGTCGGGGACATGCATTTGAAAATGATCAAGAGCATCCTGCTATGATACCACTGATCCAGATCATTTTCAAAATGAAATGAAAGCAGAGAAATTACAATGAAATACTCATGAAAATTTCTAGAAATAGAGAAATAAAACAATACTTGATTTCTATTAAATAATTTAATGAAAGATTTGTAAAGATACTGTAAAAATAAATAGTGCAGGACTAGCTAGAATGGTGGCATATTTATCTTTGAGAAGAGATGTGATGGCTACGCTCATTCACAAGAAGATGATTACAATGAGGCTCTAAAAGCCTTTTTCATGATAAATATGAATGCCAAAACCCTAGACATCCAAAAACCTAACCCTAAGAGATGAAACACCAAAATCCATGTGGGCACCATTTGGGTAAGTTAGTACATTAAATTCTCAAGGTCGTAACTTTTTCATACAATCTTTGTTTTAGGTGTGTGATAGTTCGTTGGAAAGGTATTTTCAAGAACTACACATTATTTCATCAACCTATAATTTTGTTTATAGTTTGAATGTGGGACTCCAAAAGAAGTTGTTTAGAGCCCCAAAACAACCCTGGAAGTACAAAAATATGTGTTGATATCAAAAATTCTAAAATTATCCAGTTGGATTAGGTGGGAGACCTCCAATATTCACCTGGAAGATGTGTAGGGATTCAAACAACCCCATAAGTGTAGAACCCACAATTAAAAATAAGTGTCGAAGAATGCGCTAAACTAAAAACTGATAAGAGGAGCCAATTGGAATAGGTGGGTGGCCACCAATATCCACCTGAATCAGTCCTCCCCCCTCAGGAAGAAATGGTCTCCATTGCACTGAGTTCCCAGGGAAGAGGGGAAAGCATTTTATAAATATGAATCTTGGTGAGTTGCATGCCTTGTTGGAGAAGTTGTGCTACTTGGTATGTGGAAGACTGTCACAAACCTATTACTGGCATGGTTGAATCTGTTCCACCAACCTGTTGTCTCTGGATTTGATGGGGAATTATGTAGGCACCAATGTAAGTGAAGAAACAAGATATTCTTTCTTTTCAGAAATGCGTTTTGCTAGATAGAAGTTGTTGAGGCTAAAGTGGTTGTAGTGGTTTTATGTGCATCCTTTTAACAGACTGTGAAGAGGATGAATTTTGTAGTATGAGATATTACCTTGCAACACTATTTTGGTGGAGCAGTAGTCAGAACTACCTCTGGTATCCCATAGAGATGACCACCAAGAGTAATAATGACACTATGGGGTCTAGAATTATAGACATCATGACGTTTCCACATATATGGTTGGCCCAAAACAACATCACATACATCAAGAGGGGAAACATCACACACTACCTCATCCTTGAAGGCGTGGATGCCATAGGACACGTGACACTGTTGGATGACACATAGATCTTGTCCCTGGTGAAGCCACCCGATGTCGTATGGTTGCAGGTGTGGTGTTGTCGACAACCCCAATTGTTTGATGACCTTAGCTGAGATGAGGTTCTTATGAAAACCATTATAAAAAATGAAATGCAACAGGGTCTCATTCACCCACATCTATGAATGGAAGAGGCACTCCCCCTCTTCAAGATCTACTAGTTCTCCTGGTTGAATTGTTGTGTTCGCAACAGTAGAAATAGGGTCTACATAGATGATCTGTCTGGTTTCAATATTTTCTATATCCAATTTTGAATCTTGTTTCCACTCCATGTCTTTGACCTCAAACACCAATGAATTTTTCAAGCGACATTGATCGGTGTTGTGTTATAGGCCTTTGTGGAAGTCACACAACTTCCCAGTGCCATTCTTTGTCCTTCCTTTACCCTTCTTGTCCCGTTTCTTGGACTGGTTGTCTAAAGGTTGTTGATTATGGTTGTCTTTACCATGCTTTTGTTGTTGTAGATTTGCAAACCCGAATTCCCATTTTTTTTGGTGTCTAAATTTCTTCTCGATTTTGAAAACATATGGATAGACATCTTCCAATGATGAGATGTTTAGGAAATCCATTTCGGTTTGGATGTACCTATGTAGAGCCCCACATTATTTCAGAACCAGATTCTGCTTGGATTCTTTGATACCCATCTTGGTGCATAAGGTATGGAAATTATTTGTGAACTTTGGAACTATTTGGATCTTCTCTTGTCGCATTATGGTTCATCTCATGTACTAGTCTTCATAGTTGTCAACAAGATATTACTCTTCCTTGACCACATCCAAAAAAAAATCCCAAGTGGGCTCAACCCCATATATTCCAAATTCCTTTGTGGAAATTTTCTCCCGGTAAGTTTCCCACTAATGTTTGAAATGGGGGAGATCCTTGAGGAGTGCGAAGGTGATCTTTTCCCCGTCGGAAAAATTTTGAACAAATAAATAACGTTCTAATAGATTTAACCATTTTTTTAGGGCATACACATCTATCTAACCTTCAAATATGGGAATATCAGAATTAACTTGTACCTTGAAGGGAGAGGTTCCTCCAAAATGGTCTCTTGATGAAGATGTGTTTTCTGCTATTGGCACATGTTGAAGGATGTGTGAAAAATTATCCATCATTTCATCCCTGTGTCGCCTGAGAGCTTGCTCAAGAAATAGGTTAATAGAATCTTCTGCTATGTCATTTTTCTTTTCTGCCATGGTCGAGGGTTTCTTGGGTGTGTGAGAGTGATTTTCCTCAAGAGAGACAATATCGAGACCTAACTGGCTATACTCAGACCTTGTCGGGGACATGCCTTGAAAAATGATCAAGAGCAACCTGCTCTGATACCGCTGATCCAGATTATTTCTGAAACAAAATGAAAGAAAATAAATAACAATGAAATACTCATGAAAATTTCTAGAAACAGAGAAATTCATCAATACTTGATTTCTATTAATGAAATAATTGTAAAGAGATGGTAAAAATACAGAGTACAAGACTCACTAGAATGGTGGTAGCTTTATCTCTGAGAAGAGATGTGACAACTATGCTCATTCTCAAGAAGATGATTACAATGTGGCTCTGGAAGAATTTTTATGATAAACATGAATTCCAAAACTCTAAACATCCAAAAACCTTACCCTAGGAGATGAAACGCCAAAAGTCATGTGGGCCCCGTTTGGGTAAGTTAGTACATTAAATTCCCGGGGTCATTAATTTTTCATACGGTCTTTGTTTTAGGCATGTGATAGCCCATTACAAAGGTATTTTCGAGAAATACACATTATTCCATCAAAATCTAACTTCATCTATAATTTGATTATGGAACGCCAAAAAAACACTGTTTACATCCCCAAAACGACCTTAGAAGTAGAAAAAGATGTGTTGACATGAAAACTTCCAAAATGAGATAGTTGGACTAGGTGGGTGGCCACTAGTCTTCGCCTGGAAGATGTGTAGGGCTTTAAATATCCCCAGTAGTGTAGATCCAACAATTACAAGAAGTATAAAAGAACGTGCTGAAATAAAATCTGGCAAGAGGAGCCAGTTGGAATAAGTGGGTGGCCACTAATATCCACCTGGATCGTTTCCATTCAAGTAAGAGTGGGTATTTCTATTACATTCATAAATCCCTTCAAATATATGTTAACTTTGAAAATTTGAATGAATATGATAACAAATCATTAATAATGTATTACTTAGTCTTTTAGTTATTTATTACATTACATAGTTTTTTAGTTTTTTATTACATTACTTGTTAGAATTAATTCTTACTTTAGAGTTGGTTTGATTTTGTTATGTTGAACCTCGATCTGCAAACAAAGGATATATGTCCTACAAATAGAGAATATAATAGAAAAAATAATGAAAAACAAACAACAAAATATTGAACAGAGAATTAATAATAGAACAAACAACAAATACATGAATTGGGGGAAAAATATCTTTATTGCTCTCAGTCAAAATTAGTGAAGAACTAGGTTTACAATACAAATACACACAACACCTCACGAGCCTCTCATTTAAACAAAACAAAAACAATCAAATCATGGATATGAAGTGCCAACAACCACAACCACATCTAAAGGGGGAGAAATTCAAATGTAACTTCCTAGATGCGTTGTCACTGTCCAACAATCTCCACCTTGACAACAATTTTCTTGATATCTCGCCCAAAAAAAATGATCATCACCTTTTCTGCAAGCCTAGAAAATCCAAACACAACCAAAACTTCTCTAACAATATTGGTTGCATGAGCATGTCTGCATAGTTTTCTCCAGTATGGACCACTCCACTTCCACTGAATCTATAACACCCTATTTTCCCCTAAGACTGTAATTATGCTTAAATATCCATATGATGTAATCATGAAGCATCTAATAATGTTTTGATTAATAAAAGAAACCAAACTACTAATTGAGAGGGAACAACCTTGAATGTATTGGTCATGATACATAAGTGGAAATTGATGAAGCATGGATTGATTGAGTGGTTGGGTGAAGTGGAAATTGGATGTTTTATGGAGAAAAAATGAAGCTTGTTTAATCATCTAATTTATTCTTACTAAGCATGAGCTTACACCTTCCAGTGTACCAAATATGAATGGATCCACGTGACCATCTATCTAAGGCCAAGGAAGTGGTTGAAACAATTAATGGTTGTTGATGGATTGGTCTCTTGAGGGAAGAAAGGAGAAATTGAATGACATGAAAGTGGGACACCACATAATTATCCTTTAGAATGGGAACCAAAAATTGTAGGTTACATCTGTAGGAATCCATAAGAATCCTAGGGATATTCGTCGAGGAAGAGACCCAAGGTGAAAAACACAACTAGAGAAAACATACTAGACACAAAAGAAATGGACCACCAAGAGACAAGTAGAGACAAAATATGAGAGTGTTACAATTTTTATACACCAAGAGAGTGGCATCTAAAAATAGAATACGAAGGTGCTCAAGGAGTGTAAGAACTTGAGAAAGAAGCAGTGAGAAGTAGACTCATAGAGAAAAAGGAGTTCATGAGAATGGGTTAAAGGGAAGAGTGAGGTTTTCTTGAATAAAATAGGAAGCTCGTCCAATTTAATATTGATCACCCTGAAGTAGAGAAGACCTAGATCCATATTGGAGCAATAACAGGTTACAACTTGGTTCTTACTAGATATAAACTGACACAAGTAAGGGGAGGTCACCGAGGGAATGTATAGAAGAGAAGGGAATCCCTTTTGCATAGGAAATCTGGTTGAGAAACCACCTCATAAACTTGTAGAGAGCCTAAGCTCAGTGGGAAGGGGGAAAATTGTGTTGTCATCAGAGGAGGAAGAAGATTAACCTTCTAGGGTTATCTTAAGTTTGGGAACCAATTGAATCATTCCCCTTGTGGTATCACGACTTGGAACGGGGGTGGTGCACTATAGGAAGACACTTTGTAGTATGGCATAAGGTTGGGAGGAAAGGTTGTTGGCATGTTTACAAGAAGAGCGTGCTTGTCATTGATGGTAAGAACAACAACAACGATGGCATGTATACAGGCAAGAACAACAAAAATGATAACATGCTTACAGTTATTGATGGAAAGAAAAACAACAATGAAGGTATGGTTACAGGAAAGAATAGTAGTGACATTGGCAGGTTTACAGTTGGGAGACAACAATGGAAAATAGGCAGGCAAGGAAGATCAACAACGATGATGGGATGGAAAGATCAGAAGCATAAACTCCATTTCGAAGTTTCAGATACCAGGAGTTGGAGGAGTCAAGAGTCGAGACTCTTCATCACAGGAGTCCCAAAGTTGCGAAATGCAAAACGTTGAAATCTCGAAACATCCACATCAACAAAGACTCCATTTCAAAGTTTCTGATATCGGGAGTTGGAGGAGTCAAGAGTCAAGACTGTTCATCACAAGAGTCCCGAAGTTGCGAAATGAGAAACGTTGAAATATCGAATCAGTCACAATGAAGGCTTGTGAATTTGTGAAATAATCCTAGCCATTGGATCAAGGACAAATCTGGGCCGTCAGATCCAGGAGGTGAATGTGGAAGACCATGTCAGAAAGGATAGGTGGAAGACTACGTCAGTATTGACACATGGCACGATCAGACAATGACAAGTGTCAAGTTGATTTGGCATTTTAAGACACTAGAAATCACAATTCTGAGTGACATGTGGCAGACACTTTGGTCATGAAATGTCATCAAGTGACACAAGAGTGACCTCACTCTGGGATTTTTGCTTCACAAGATTTAGCTTCATCACTCCCCCAAAGTCCCAAAGGCTGAAGTCCTGGGGCAGAGGATAGTCGTCCGATCACCACAGATCATGGATCATTGATCTGGAGAGAGAAGTGCTTGTTTGATTGGAGAGTGGTCATATCTTGTGGTCACATTGTTGAGAGTTGGAGAGTAGAGCTATAGAAGCCAAGCTCTATTTTAGAGCTCGTGGCATGGAGAGTCGAGACGACTCATCACAGAATCCCCGAAATGCGAAAGTGCGAAATACATTTTTCAATAAGGCTGTGGTCACAACCAGTGGTCACATCTGCGGAAGATGGAGGAAGGAGCTAGTGCAACCAAGCTCCATTTCGGGGATCGTGACTTGGAGTGTCGAGACACTTCATCATAGGAATGTCAAAATGCCAAATGTCGAAATGTCGAAATGTTGATGTAGCTGGTTGTCACATCATCAAAGAGATGTAGTGAAGAGCTCGAAGAGACAAGCTCCATTTCAGATTTTGGGACATGGAGAGTCGAGACGACTCATTAAAGAATCCCTACAATGCGAAATGCGTGTTCAGAATTGGCCCTTGGTCATAACCTATGGTCACATTGATGAAGGCTCAAGGGAGGAGCTAGCACGAAGCTAATCTCCATTTAGGAGATCGCGACTTGGAGAGTCGAGATGCCTCACAACAAGAATTCGCGACATGAGAAATCGCGATATGATGGAATGCGAAAAACACCTTTTTGTGTAGGTTTCGGATACCGGGAGTTGGAGTGTCGAAACCCTTCACCACAGGAATGTCGAAATGTCGAAATGATGAAATGCGAAATGGAGAAATCAACGCGAGACCCTGTGCTTGTAATCCAATGGTGTTGGATACTTGGAAATCTGATTGAAAGGCTACTGTTGCTATTCACAGTTAATTGATCAATTACAATTTAGTTAGCAAAACTGAATCATGACTCTTGGACAGTTGGCAATTCAGTTGTTAATGAGTTTTCTTGGAGGTTCATAGTGTAACTGCTAGAAATGAATGATGGTTTCTTCCAGAGGACTCGAAGAGACTTTAGGGTGATCGCCAGAGAAGTTGAAGGGTCTCAAGGCATCTTGAAATGAAATGAAGGGTGTTCATATAGAATATTGACTGATGGACAACTGTTGGAGCCTGGAACTGCAACAGAGGGAATGAGCTCGATTGTGACAGAGAAGATGAAGACTCTCAACTGCTGGAGAGGCTAAGGAATCTCGACATAATGCTCAGTGAGGATGAACGCATGGGTTTAACCGCCAGAGAAGCTGAAGAGTTGTAATGATGATTAGGCAGAGCACTCAACACGAGGAGAGCATGGAGAAGCATTGCGAATAGAGGATGTAGAAGATGCACAGAGAGTATAAAAACACAGAACAAAGAAGAGATCAGGGGCTGTTGAGAGTGATTCATGTGTGTAGAAGGAGGCAGTGTGGAACAACTGAAATGCACAGAAGAGGAATGGTGCATTGAATGAACATGGAAAATAGAGCATAAAAGGAAGAAGAACAGAAAGTGAAATGCATGTGTGTAGGAAGACAATGAGGCAGACAAAGCATGGAAGTGTAGTAGAATAATGCTGAGACTGGTAAGCCATTGATGAACATTATATCACTGTAATAAGTTTCAGTAGCAAAGATAGATATTTCAGGGTGGTAGGGAGGTGCTGGGGAGGATTTTTATTCTCAGAGGTTCAATTGGGTACGTGAACACAGGGAGTTGTAGCTTCCATCTAGTTGCAGCCAGAGAAACCAGGGTGGCACGATGGTGCAAGGGAGAACTGTTGTTCTCTATTTTACAGGTTGGTGCCTGTGTGATTGGAAGTTGGTGCTTCCATCTAGTTGGTGCTGGAACACTTAGGGAGTTGTTGCTTCCTTCTAGTGGGTGCTAGAGAAACCAGGGAGTTGGTGCTTCCTTATAGTGGGTGCTAGAGAAACCACATAGTTGGTGCTTCCTTCTAGTGGGTTCTGGAGAAACCAGAAACTAGGGAGTCAGTGATTCCTTCTAGTGGGTGCTAGAGAATCCAGAGAGTTGGTGCTCTCAGCAGGTAGCAACTTGCAAAACAGAAGTTGTAGCCTCATTATGAGTTGGTGCTCATAAGTATGATAATGTACAGAATGTAAAGATTACTTATCATATAAAAAAGAAGAGGTTTTTACCCTTTATGGGTTTCCTCAGGAAATATTTGTCTCTGTGTATATCATATGTGTGAATGATGCTGCATTTTCTATTGCTTACTTTCCTTCATTATTGTGATTGTCATTGAGTGCTCTATAAAGAGTTTAAAATAAGCATAATTGTTTAAGCACGGTAACAATTGATTCACCCCCTCCCCCTCTCAGTTGTCCAACAATTGCTATCGGAGTTGGCTCCCTTTTATCTAAGGGTATATCCTAGAGCTTAAACATGTCAAGCCATGAAGGAAATTCAACCAATAAGGCCCCTTTGTTCAATGGAACAAACTTTGCCTTCTGGAAGGTTAGAATGAGAACATACCTAATGGCCTTAGGTGATGTAGTAGAGACTGGATACATAAAGCCTGTTGTGCTATCTTCAAAGCATGATAAGTTAGAATTTATATTTAATGCTAAGGGAATGAATGCTATCTTGAATGGACTTGCAAAAGCCGAGTTTGTAAAGGTGATGCATCTTCAAACTGCCAAAGAAATGTGGGACAAACTCATTAGCAGTTATGAAGGTAATGAGAAGGTAAAAGATGCCAAGATTCAAACCTACAAAGTACAGTTTGAAAAGCTACAGATGAAAGAAGATGAAACCAATGGGAAGTATTTTCTAAGAGTTGAAGAACTAGTAAATGCAATGAAAGCACTTGGTGAAAAAATTGAGGAACCCTCTTTATTTCAAAAAAATTGGAGATCTCTGCCAGATAGGTTCAACCCAAAGGTCTCAGCTATAGAAGAACTTAATGATATAAAGGCTTTGGATTTTGATCAACTTCTAGGAACATTGACTGCATATGAAATGAGGATAGTTACAGATAAACCCACCTCTAGAGAAGCATCATTTAAAGTAGATAAGAATGAAGATTATGAGCCTGATGAAATTGAAGCAAAATTCATGAGAAGACTAAACAAAGGATCAGGCAAGTACCAAGGTAGGTTTCCCTTCAAATGTTTCAACTGTGGTAAGATAGTTCATTGTGAAAATAATTGTCCACACAAGAAACATGAGCAGAACTCTGAAGGTGAAGAGAAGTACAAATCCAAAATATTTGATAGAAATAAAAGTTTATGTGTAAACAACGATGACTCCTTAGAAGACACCGAAAATGACTCTTCCTGTGAAGATAAGGTAAATGACTTCATGATTATGGACAAAGAGAATTATGATAATAAAATGACAAGAAGTGATGATAATGATGAAGAAGTTGTGGTTGATATGGAAGGAGAACTGATTAGTGCACTGGAAGATATTGACAGACTCAGAATTAAGAACAGAAAGCAAAAACAATTGCTAATACAGTTCAAGAAAGATAATAAACAACCTGATGAAGACTTTGCCCTGCTAAAAGTGGAATTAGAAGAGGTAAAGAAAATCAAAGGCATTCTGAAACAACAGTTATCAGAAAAGAAGGCAAGTTGTAAAGCTCTGGAAGAAGAAGTAGTGAAAACTAGGAAATTAATGGAGAAGTTTCAAGCCTTGTATCATCATAATCTGTCAAGTATCAAAGCTTCAGAAGGATTAGACACCATTCTAAATCAGAAAAGGAATCCAAAGTTGAAAAAAGGGTTGGTTTATGAAGATGGATCAAGTAGTGGTCATCCAAGCAACAAAGACTTCATCAAATTTGTCAAATCTACAACCAATGATGACAACAAATCTGCAGAAACAAAGGAAGATAATCAACCACCCGGGAGGAGTAAAGAAAAAATTGCCATAACTGAATCTGTAGAACAAGGAAATAATACACTCCCTACTCAAGGAAATCATCAACATGGAAGAAATCTATTTTCTCAAAGAGGACAACCATTTTCTAGGTACAAAGAATTTTTCTATGGATATTGTTTCTACTATTCTAACTTTGGTCACAAAGCTGTAAAATGTTCCTTAAGACTTATACATGAGCAATTAAGATTTCCAAGGAATAAATATCTACCACAACAAAGAATGATACAACCAAGTAACAAAACATCACAGATTGCAAATTGCCAAATTAAGTCTAGAGACATGGAACTGAGGAGGTCAAGAAATAATAATCAGTTAATGAGTAGACAAAACTGCAACAATAACTTTGACCTATTGAATAATGAGATTGAATGCTATAATTGTCACAACTTTGGCCACAAAGTTGCAAACTACCATCTGAAGAATTACAAAGCAGATCCAAGGACAAAGTTCTTAGATATAAAGGCCAGCACATGGAAAAGGAAACATAGTGAAAAATGTGGTCTAGTACTTTCAACTCAAAAACAAAAGGCCTCCGGGAATATAGACATTGGATGTTCCAAACACATGACTGGAGACAAGGATAAGCTTATGTCCATAAGTAAAAGAAAACAGGAAATGTGATCCTTGGAAATGATGAACCATGTAAAATCAAGGATAGAGGGATGGTGAGTTTGAGTAATGACAAAGGAGATGCCCAATACATTCTGCTTGTGGATGGTCTAAAACATAATTTTCTCAGTACAAGTCAAAAGTGTGACAGAGGCAGTGAAGAGGTGTTCACGTCCAAATAGTGTAAGGTAAATGTAAACTCAGGACAAGTGATGAATAAAGGAATAAGGACAATTAATGATGTTGATATTGAATCCTCCCCTACAAGTAAAGAAGAAGATTCAGATACAATAAAAGAATGCTCAGTTAGCATTTATCCCATGGAAGAAGTAGGAGAAGAATCATGTCATAAGCTGGAAGAAGAATTTTTGAAGGTTGAGAAGTAAAACACCCAAATCAAGTTCTTGAACAGTTCCATGAACCTGGATAAAATATTGTATAGTCATAGATCACCAACTGAAAAATCCGGTATTGGACTCAACAAGGTAGAAATCAATGCTCCTAAGAATCCTGATACAGGTCCTCCATTTGTAAAAGGGAAAAGCAGATGTGAGAATGTTTGTAGTGTTTTTGTCTTGTGATGTATATGGTCATAGAAGCCTTGGGTTGTAAGAATCATGATAGAAAAATGAATTTGCAGTAATAGAAATTGACGAGAATCAATGGGCAGATCCAAGGGTTGTTTGAAAAGTACGATCTACAATTACGTAGTGTTTTAGTAGGACAACAACATCCTCAGCAAGAACATTTTGTTTTACAAAATGATATAATGAAATCTTGTAGAGATAACAAGAGGAAAGACCTTGTCAGGGAAAGCTAACCTTTTAGGAACAAAGGGGGAAAGCAGTCAAAAGCAGAGAGAGAATAGTGACAGGGGGAGTCATCCAGTTATGACAAGAAAAGGTTGATGAATGAGTCGCAGTAAGAGAGGCAAGCAATTTTGAGTATTCTACAGAGGATACAACAAAAGATGAAGATGAACAGGTCCAAGAATCAAAAGGAGAAGACTCTGGTTTAGATACAAATATTCTGCAGGCTTCAAATAAGAGAGTCCATCCTGTCAGGGGGAGTTTGTGTTGGTTGAATAACTGATACCTCTTAAACATACTACAACAACTCGGGGGGAGCATGTTTTCTTTAACATTGATGTCAAAGGGGGAGAAAAGGAGTGGTTCAGACTAGATGCTACAGTTGGAGGTCCAAACAGTTAGCGTAGCTATTCAGGGTTGCCATCAATGCTAAAGGGGGAGATTGTTGGCATGTTTACAAGAAAATCATGCTTGTCATTGATGGCAAGAACAACAACAATGATGGCATGTCTATAGGCAAGAACAACAACAACGATAGCATGCTTACAGTGATTGATGGCAAGAACAATAACGATAAAGGTATGGTTATAGGAAAGAATAGTAGCGACGTTGGTAGGTTTACAGTTGGGAGACAACAATGGAAAATAGGCAGGCAAGGAAGATCAACAACAATGATGGCATGGAAAGATCAGAAGCGTAAACTCCATTTTGGAGTTTCGGATATTGAGAGTTGGAGGAGTCAAGAGTCGAGACTCTTCATCATAGGAGTCTCGAAGTTAAGAAATGTGAAACGTCGAAATCCTGAAATAGGCACATCAACAAAGACTCCATTTCGAAGTTTTAGATAATGAGAGTTAGAGGAGTCAAGAGTCGAGACTCTTCATCACAAGAGTCCCGAAGTTGCAAAATGTGAAACGCCGAAATCCCGAATCAGGCACAATTAAGGCTCATGAATTTGAGAGATAATCCTAGCCATTGGATCAAGGAAAAATCTAGGCCGTCAGATCCAGGAGGTGAATGTGGTAGACCACATCAGAAAGGATAGGTGGAAGACTACATCAGTATTGACACGTGGCACGATTAGACAATGACAAATGTCAAGTTGATTTGGCATTTCATGCCACTGGAAATCACAATTCTGAGTGACACGTGGAAGCCACTTGGGTCACAACACGTCATTGAGAGACGCAAGAGTGACCTCACTCTGGGAGTTTTTCTTCAATATTTTTAGCTTCATCACTCTCCCAAAGTCCCGAAGGTTGAAGTCCCGGGGCATAGGATAGTCGTACGATCACCACGGATCGTGGACCATTGATCTGGAGAGTGAAGTGCTTGTTTGATTGGAGAGTGGTCATATCTCATGGTCACATTGTCGAGAGCTGGAGAGAAGGGCTATAGAAGCCAAGCTCTATTTTGGAGCTCGTGAAATGGAGAGTCAAGACGACTCAACACATAATCCCCAAAATTCGAAAGTGCGAAAGACATTTTTGAATAAGTCTATGGTCACAGCCAGTGGTCACATCTGCGAAAGATGGAGGAAGGAGCTAGTGCAACCAAGCTCCATTTTGGGGATCATGACTTGGAGTGTCAAGACACTTCATCACAGGAATGCCGAAATGATGAATGTCAAAATGCCAAAATGATGAAATGTCGATGTAGCCGGTGGTCACATCATCGAAGAGATGTAGAGAAGAGCTCAAAGAGACAAGCTCTATTTCGGAGTTTGGGACATGGAGAGTCGAGATGACTCATCACAGAATCCATGAAATGAAAAATGCGAAATGCGTGTTCAGAATTGGCGCCTGGTCATAGCCTATGGTCACATCGATGAAGGCTCAAGGGAGGAGCTAGCACGAAGCTAATCTCCATTTTGAAGATCATGACTTGGAGAGTCGAGATGCCTCGCAATAGGAATTGGTGACATGTGAGATCGAGAAATGCCAATATGCAAAAAACACCTTTTGGTGTAGGTTTCAGATACTGGGAGTTGGAGTGTAGAAACACTTCACCACAGGAATGCCGAAATGTTGAAATGTCAGAATGTGAAATGGTGAGATCAACGCAAGACCCTGTGCTTGTAATCCTATGGTGTTGGATACTTGGAAATCTGATCGAAGGGCTACTATTTCTCGTCACAGTTAATCGATCAATTACGATTCAGTTAGCAGAACTGAATCATGACTCTTGGACGGTTGGCGATTCAGTTGCTGATGCATTTTCTTAGAGGTTCACAGTGTATCTTCTAGAAACGACTGATGGTTTTTGCCACAGGACTCAAAGAGACTTTAGGGTGATCGCCAAAGAAGTTGAAGGGTCTCGAGGCATCTTACAATGAAATGAAGGGTGTTCATACAAACTACAGACAGATGGATGACCGTTGGAGCCTGGAACTACAACAAAGGGAATGAGCTCAACTGTGACAGAGAAGAAGAAGACTCTCAACTGCTGAAGAGGCTAAGGAATCTCAGCATAATGCTCAATGAGGATGAATGCATGGGTTTAACCACCAGAGAAGCTGAAGAGTTGTAATGATGATTAGGGAGAGCACTCGACATGAGGAGAGCATGCAGAAGCATTGCGAATAGAGGATGAAAAAGATGCATAGAGAGTATAAAAATGTAGAACAAAGAAGAGATCAGGGGTTGTTGAGAGTGATTCATGTGTGTAGAGGGAGGTAGTGTGTAGCAGCTGAAATGCATAGAAGAGGAATGGTGCATTGAATGGACATTGTGAACATAGCATAAAAGGCAGAAGAACAAAAAGTGCAAGGCATGTGTGCAAGAAGACAGTGAGGCAGACAGAGCATGGAAATGTAGTAGAACAATGATGAGACTGGTAAGCCATTGATGAACAATATATCACTGTAATAAGTTTCAGTAGAAAATATTGATATTTCAGGGTGGAAGGGAGGTGCTAGGGAGGACTGTTGTTCCCAGAGGTTCAAGTGGGTGCTTGAACATAGGGAGTTGTAGCTTCCATATGGTTGCATCTAGAAAAACCAGGGTGGCAAGGTGGTGCAAGGGAGAATTGTTGTTCTCTGTTTTATAGGTTGGTGCCTGTGTGACTAGAATTTGGTGCTTCCATCCAGCTGGTGTTGGAAAACTTAGGGAGTTTTTCCTTCCTTCTAGTGGGTGCTAGAGAAACTAGGGAGTTGGTGCTTCCTTCTAGTGGGTGCTAGAGAAACCAGGGAGTTGGCACTTCCTTTTAGTGGGTGCTAGAGAAACCATGGAGTTGATGCTTCCTTCAAGTGGGTGCTAGAGAATTCAGAGATTTGGTTCTCTCAGTAAGTAGTATCTTGCAAAACAGAGGTTGTAGCCTCATTATGAGTTGGTGCTCGTAAGTATGATAATGCATAGAATGTAAATATTACTTATCATATAAATTAGAAGAGGTTTTTACCCTTTGTGGGTTTCCTCAGGAAATATCTGTCTCTGTGTATCTCATATGTGTGAATGATGCTGAATGTTTTATTGCTTACTTCCCTGCATTATTGTGATTTTCATTGAGTGCTCTGTAAAGAGTTTAAAATAAGCATATTTGTTTAAGCATGGTAACAACTGATTCACCCCCCCCTTTCATTTGTCCAACAAAGGTGTCCTCTATCAGTCACTTGGTCTTGGAATTTCCTTAATCAAATAAGTGTATAACTTGGTTTTTTTAATTGTGTTTAAATGTTATATACATGTATTGTATTTTATCATTGGGAAATGTGATTGGCTATGATCAATGAATTGAAACCCTTATATATTGGAATATATTTGTTATGGTTTTTATTTGGTCTGATAATTCATGAAAATGAACAAGGAAGGACAACTTGTCTCCCTTTGAGCCTTGTAGTTTTGAGAATAAATATTGCAAGATATGGATAAAAACTTGATTTACCTAGTGGTTCTAGTGCCCTAAAGTTGAGGAGGTATGCATGAGGAATGGAGGACCTTGAACCCTGAGGATATCATGATGTTTATGTGGAAATATTGCAAGATATGAAAAAATCTCATCTCTAATGAGATTGATAGGCATGCGATGGACTTGTAGCAGTTTTCTAAAATCTTAAAGACTTGTTCAGAACCCTAAAAAATGGCTAAGTCCTGAAGTCGGACGATTAAACCAATAGAGAAATCCTGTGTTGAATCAAGAGATTTTGCGACCCTTGATTTGGCTAGGTGAGTAGATATCAACCCTTCATCATGAGAGGCATCATCTTTGGGAGAAATTGTGTGTCGAGACTTGTGTAAAGTTTGATGATGATGACAAAGACCTAATGATGGGATGAGAACAATGTATTTTTTGGGAGAGAACTCAACAAGATATGGATCATCAATGCTAGATATATCATCATTGGGGAATGGAAAGTTGACGAAGTGGGTGTTTATCCTTTAGAAGTATTGATGACGATAAATTTTTGAGGATTAACGAGATCCATCCATCGGTATGTAGGTGAGAGTTAAACTCCACCATAGATTTTCCTATGTCTCATGTAAGTGTGGAAAGGGATGATGATGTCATGTTGATGTGGTATGCTAGCATGGAAACTAACATGTTCCCAAGATGACATGTGTCACCAGTAGAATGGTCAAGGGACTGGAGTGGTCCTAGATGAGATTTAGAACCTTTTATGGATTCTTCAACAAATCATATTGTGATATCTAGATGACGTGGGATCTCATTCATTCATCAGAGGATTTAGACATGGGTCTAGCAAAAGTGGATATAAGAAAGTGCCAATGAAGAAAATATCTTTAGGTCAGATGACCATCATTGATAAACAGGTGAGAGGGATGAAATATTTGTCATAGATCCTTGTCGGTCCAACCTGTTCCCCATGAGAGAGAGATATAGGAATTGGATGTCGTGTGGCATGCAAGTTTGGTGTACCAACATGATTAGATCCATTGAAGGTCAAAACCAAGAGTTTTTGGATCCGGGGGAGGTCTTATGGGTGGCTCATCATCAAAACATTTAGTGTTTAATGTTTGGTGCTCCATGAAAGTAAAACCCCGATGAATTTGGAAGGTTTCATGGAATTCAAAAAAATTGAGAGGTGATTTATGGGTAGGTGCCACATCGGTGCCATGTTAGTGCCACATCATATGGAAAGGGTGGTAGGAATCCACATGGATGCCACATGGAAGTAAGGTGGATTTTGATCATGAGAGCCTAGATACTTCAGGAGGCTATAACCTTAGATTCTAAGATCATATTTGAGCATAGTTATAGTCATTGAAAATATCTCGACGAGTAGAATCCATATGTGGTCCTTAGGGTCATATCTAAGTTGATTTAAGGAAGAGAAAACTTAACTTCCCACCAGCCTAAGAGAGGATTAGGGGGGCGAGTGTGTTACAGAGTGGTATTAGACTAGAGTTGAAGATCTAGGCTTGAATGGGTCACCTAGAGCACTTGAAACCATTTTAGAAAACTTTTGATTTTGTTTAAAATGTATATTTTAAATTGGTATTGTGATTACTAATAATGATTGATATTTCAACACATAGAACATACCGAAAGGAAACATAGGTGAACGATATGGTATAATATGGATGACACCTTGAATTTTAGATATGAAGAGTTTGATGGTCAGAGGGATAGAGAAACCCCTCCATATTTGATGGAAACTATTACAAGTATGAAGGTAGACAATGAGAGGCTCATGATAGCTCAAGCCAAACATGAAGAATTGAATGCATTGTTACTACAGAGCCTATTAGAGATTCAAAAATGTTTGCAGCTGTAACGTGCCAATCGCTCTGATACCAATTTGTAACGTGCCAATCGCTCTGATACCAATTTGTAGTGTACCAATTGGCTACCCAGGTTTCCAAACCCCTCAATTTACCCTTATACATGAATGTTTACATAATTGGTACAGGAATTATAAGCACATGCATTTAACCAGAATTCAACACACTTAATTCTCAGAGTAAAACATAGGGTTACTGCTATAATTAATCCAGTCATAGCATTCATCATTAATTCATTTACACAGCGGAAAACATGATAATATATACAGCACAGTCGTGCCAAAACATGTTCAAAACATAATTCAGATTACTTATCTTTTATTTGCTGTAGCATTCACCAACCAGGTGCAGGCCTTCCACGAACCTCCCAGCCTTAGACCACACTATTCATCAGCTCAATAGTAGGTCACCCCCGAGTTGGGACCGAGCTCCACCCCCGGGCAAGGAATCTAGACTCAGGCTGAGGTTACAGGGAAGACAATCACATACACATTCAACAGGAAGAAGCTCTCCCAGGAATCTCCCACGCTCACTGCACACAGACCCTCATTCCCCACATGC
>ML803052.1:33172-63808 GCA_009831015.1 Picea engelmannii
TGGTTTTCATTAATGCTTGCAAGGAAGGAATAGGAGGGGTTATTATGAAATATGTACAAGTGATCTGCTATGAATCACGAAAATTAAATGAGCATGAGAAAAAGTATGTTAATCACGATATAGAGTTGGAAACAATCTTGCATGCGTTAAATATGTGGAGGCACTACTTGCTTAGGAGAATATTTGTTCTAATGATAGACCAATGTGGTCCTAAGTACCTATTTGAACATCCAAGGTTGAATTCTAGAAAGGCTAGGTGGATGGCGTTGATCAATGAACTTGATTTTTAAATAAAAACACATTAAGGGAAAGGAGAATAAAGTGGAAGACACACTCAACTAAAGCGTTCATACATTAGACTTAGAAACAACAAGTGTAGGGGATACTAATGTCAAGAAGAGGATTAAAACCCTCCTACAGGAAGACAAGTTCTTCAATCAAGTCATAAAAGGGATACAACAAGAACCTGGGGAAAAGAAATATGAAGGATCTCAGCATGAGGATAATAAACTTTTTTTGTATAATAATAGGTTGTACGTGCCTAATTCAACATATTTGAAACATATGATTATGGATGAATTAGATAAAAGACCATATGTAGATCACCATGGTTACCAAAAAATGGTGAAAAAATTAATGCATTTGTACTTTTGACCTGAAATGAAGCAAGACATTTTCGATTACATTGTTAAGTTCTTAGAGTGCCAATAGGCAAAAGTTGAGCAAAACCATCCTACTGGGTTATTGCAACCTTTACCTATTCTAGAATGGAAATGGGAAATGATTTCCATGGATTTCATTACAGGTCTACCCAAGATAGTCAAGCAACATGATGTGATCACGGTTGTAGTGGACAAGTTGAGAAAGGGAACTCATTTTATCCCTACTAAGTCTACTTTCAAAGCCATAGAAATTGCTAACATTTTTATGGAAGAAATATTCAGATTACATGGTTTTCCCAAGACCATAATCTCGGATAGAGATTCCAAGTTCACTTCAATTTTTTAGAAAATATTGTTCATAGGCTTAAGGATACAATTGGCATTTAGCATGACCTAACATACTCAAACAGATGGTCAGACTGAAAGAGTGAACACAATTCTAGAGTACATGTCGAGGATGCATTTTATGCATCATCCCAAGCATTGGAAAGAGTATCTACCTTTGGTATAATTCACCTACAAAAATGGTTACCAAGAATCGTTTAAGATAATCCCATTTGAGGTTTTGTATGAAAATGTCATGCTTGGAACATAATTGGTGAAAGAAATGGAACAACTCATGGTTAAGATAAGGTAGAATCTAAAAGTATCTCAGGATAGACAAAAGAGTTATGTAGTCAGCAAGAGAACTTATAGAGAGTTCAAAGTGGAGGATCAGGTGTATCTCCAAGTGAAACCCAAGAGAATTGCCCTAGGAGTGGGGATGTGTGCTAAGTTATCACCCCACTACTGTGGACCTTTTGAAGTCCTGGAGAGAGTAGGACCAATAGCATACAAAATTTCTTTACCACCTATTGTTAGAGCTCATAATGTGTTCCATGTGTCTTTGTTAAATAAATATGTACATGATTCTAATCATGTTATTGATTGGAATGTGATACATGTGGAACCAAATAGAGAATTCTAGCCCAAACCTCAATGCATCATGGAAAGGAGAGAAACAATTATTTTGGAACCAAGCCATTGTGCAGGTTAAGGTGAAATGGAAGCACTTTTGAGCAAATGAGGCTACATAAGAGCTAGAATATTCCATGATAATGGAATACCCACTTTCATTTTCACTGTAATTATATATACATAGTTTTTTAAACACTAAAGAAAATGTTTCTTTAAGAGGAGTGGGAATGTAACACCCTATTCCCCCCCAAAGAATGTAATTATGAAGCATGTAATCCTGTTTTGATTAATAAAAGAAACCAAATCACTGATTTAGAGGGAACAAAATTGAATGTATTGGACATGATACACAAGTGGGAATTGACAAAGAAGGGATCGATTGAGTGCCTGGGTCAAGTGGAACTAGGATGTTTTTATGAACAAAATGGGAAGCTTGTTTAACAAACTAATTTAATCTTTCTAAGCATTAACTTACACCTTCTAGCATGTCCGATATTAATGGAGCCATGTGACCAACTATGGAAGGTTAGGGAAGTGGTTGAAATAGTTCATGGTTGTTCATGGATTGGTCTCTTAAGGGAGGAAATGGACAATTTAATGACCTGAAAACAAGACACCGTGGAATTTCCACTTCAGGATGGGAATCCCATGCTACAGGTTGCGTCTATAGGAATCCATGAGAATTCCAAGGGGATTGGTTGAGGAAGTCACCCAAGGTTGAAAAAAACACCAAACAAAACACACTAGACACATAAGAAGTAGACCACCAAGAGACAACGAGAGTAAAAATATTAGAGGGAGCTAATTGATAGACACCAAGAAAGTGGCATGAGGAAACAAAATATGAAGGCACTTGAGGAGAGAAAGAACCTAAGAAACAACTTGTAAGAAACGTATTCACGGAGAAAAAAGTGTCGTGAATAGAGGTGTTAGTGAGCATGGGTTAAAGAGAAGTGTTCACGTAGGCCTATTTTGGGGAGAAAAGCCAATTTTGGAGCGTGTTCCATATATTGAAGAAAAGAAGCATGCAAAAGATGGAAGAAAAGAAACATGCCAAAGACTGAGGAAAAGAAGCACAATGCACATGCAAAAAAACCTAGCCATGTTAGGGTTAGGGTTTTTTATATGATTGTAATGGTTATGAGCCAATAGAGTAGTATAAATAAAGGCCTAGGAGGTATAATAGAGGTTGGTGAATGAGCTAGAGAGGGAAAATAGGGTTAATGACTGTGCAATTAGCAGAAGACTGGATTTGTAGGGTTAGGCCACATGTTTTGGAGACTAGTGTGGTCTAGGCCACCTCACAGATTGATCTTGTCATATATATTTTTGGTTATAATCATGGAGAATGTAAGGTGTGCAACGTTGTCTTTGAAGAATGATCAATAAAAGAGAAGAAGAGAAAAATCTTTGTGGGCATAGCCTAGGGGGGATAAACCATGGTAACCATGTTGTGTTAATGGGTCTGAATGGTTATTTTATTGTTTCTTCTATCAATCAGTTAAAGAATGGATGTTTAGATTATATTATTATAGTGCACAACATGCATGCATGGTTTCCTTGATGAATGAACAATAGATATAAATGAATGAGTAATAAATATGATGTAGAAGAAGAAGGCACACTTCACATTCCCAACCCCTTCCATGACTACAAACATTTGAGTTCTGCAATCCCCCATAAGCTATCTAAGATGAGACTACGATTCACACTCTGTGCACGGTGTTGCCTTTTGGTTCACCAGGAGGGATGATAGTTTGAGGGTTTTGTTGGAAACCTTTGAGATCATAACCTGGGTCAACCCAAACTTCCAACAAGTTTCAAAATGGTGGGAGTAGATCCCACTATCAAATTACTAGAGTTTTTTGGTGAGGTGCCAGAGGACCTTGAGAAGAATTTATTCATCTATGAAAAGATCTAGGAAGCAAAGTAGATCACATACAGGGATACAAAAGTGGTGTAGTTGGCTATAACATTCAGAGACCGCGCACTAGATTGGTACATGGGCCTTGATGTAAATAGTCAACAAGGAGCACCAAAGACTATCGTGGAAGTAAAAGCGTTGCTAGTAAATGAATTTTAGAAGCCAATTTCATAGGACAAGTGCATGAATGAAATGATTGAGATCAAGCATAAACCAAGTGAGTCTGTCTTGGAGATTAATAAAAGGTTTAAATGTCTAAAAGGTAAGTTGAAGTACTCTATTACTTACATGCAACATAGGAATTTATTTGTCTCACTATTACCACACCTGAAGTATCCGCTGAGACACCAGAAGTTCCAAACCCATTCATAGGTTTTGAAAGAAGCCCTCCAGTTGGAAGAAAACTAGTATCAACAAACATATCCAACAATAGGAGAGCTGAAAGAGGATATAAAGAACCTGGCATTTCATTTGAACGAGAATAAGGGGAAGGAGAAGAGAGAAGTTGTCTGGTGCATGTTATGCAGGACATAAGGACACCATAAGAATGAATGTCCAACCTTTATGAAATGCTTGGAAATAAGGTTTCCAAACCCATTTCCTACAGGAGGATCGTGGTGTTAAATTTGTAAGACAAACAGGCATGATCCATATCAATGTCCTATGATGAAGAAGTTTAATACAATGCCACAAAGTTCTTACTGCAATTTTTGTAAATCAACAGAAGCCAAGGACCATGGGAAGAAAATCAACATAGTTACTCGAGGAGGATCCAATATGGGAGACGATGCAGCCAAACATGATCCATATAAACACTAGTCGGAAAGAAGAACACTGCACCATAGAAAAAGTTTGATGCGCAAAAGGAAAAAGAGATGTTTAAGGAGGCCAGACAGGAGGTTCTAAAGGAGAGAATTGAGTCTACATCAACCTTGCAACAAAATCATGGTCAACCAATGTACGAGATGCCACCTTCAATAGATCACACTAGGAAAGGACAAACTTTAGAGCAAGTAAGTAACCTAAAGAATTTTATGCAGTCATGTGTAAATTTATTGAATGATCCATCATCCATTAAGGTCTTACAAAAAATTTCTAGAGAGATGCAACACTAAGGTTGAAGGGAAGTTAGAACATAATATAGTTAATCATCTCCATATGAGAAGAAGAAAAAGTAGGGAATTGAGGTTGAATGCCAACACTGGGGATTTCAATATCGGGGATTTCATACTTTATTTAGTCTTTGAAGTGAATGTGATACCTAAGAAGACATGGAAATGTATGGGGAAACCCACATTAAAGCATTCTCTTGTCCAGTTAAAATTGGAAAATCAACATAGAGTATTACCAATTGGAAGACTAAAAGGTGTGAGAATAGACTTGGATGGAGTGCGCACTGTAGCAGATTTTGAAGATATAGAAATAGTAGATGGCACAACACCCTACCCATCATTACTAGGACTAGACTGGGCATTTTATAACCAGGTTGTGATCAACTTGAAGTCACATCAAATGATCTTTGAATCAGGTGAGTACAAAGTAATTGCACCATTGGAACCCTCAGAAGGAGAAAGGTATGTAGAGGCGACATGTTTGGATTTGGAAGAAATAAATCAGATATATAGTAATATCGCGTAAGAAGAATATTATGTCAACCCAATTACAGATGGGGTACTTAGTTGGAGAATCATTACTTCATGTACCTAAGACTCAAATACAGGTTTGTAAAACTAGAAGCGGAGGCTACATGAAGTATCCACAAGGAGGTGCACAAGAATATAGTGTGCAGTAAGGTGGGTTGGTACATAGGTAAGGGAACCTCCCACTTTTCATGGTTTGAACGATCTAGAATAATTTTTGACAAAATATGAAGAAGAAGTGTTGTAAAATTAGAGGTTGTTAGCCCTGGATATTTCACTAAAGGAAAAAATTGCAAGATGGTGGGGCATGCACAAGGGAATGACTCAAGACTGGTATCATTGTACAAGGTTACTGCACATTAAATTTGGTGTAGAATAGGGGAACAATACATTGTAGAAATATGATGGGAGAGGAAAACTAACTGAGAACATATAGAAATGAATAACTCAATGGAGGCTAACACCACCAGAAGAATGGCCTCATTATTTTATTCATACATTGGTTAGGATACCTGGGAACCGGTACACCGAACAGGAACTATGCAATGAAACTACATAATAGACAATGTTACAACAAAATTTTGTGATAACTTTCTCATTTGAGAATGAGAACCCTATGATCAATTCAGCCCTGAAGCTAATATAGGGAATAATATTTTTTTAGGAACATAACAGACAGACAGTCAAGGAATAATTCTTGTTACCATGTTGTAGAGGAAACACCAGAAGAAGAAGATCTGCACAACATCCAAATAACATAGATTGAAGGAGAAAGAGAGGTGGAAGGTCCACCATTGGAATAAAAGGCATTTGATGCACCATTTAAGGTCAAGAAATTCAACATTGGGACATAAGAACAACCTAAAATGGAAAGTAATGGAGACTATTGGGATGAATAGTTGCTAGAGAGGATAAAAGCATTACTGCGCGAATATAATGACATGTTTCCAAAAACCTTTACAAAGATGAAAGGAATAGCCGGTGAGCTTGGAGAGAGGAATATACCCCTAAATCCAGATGCTAGACCAGTCATACAAATATTTTACATGATGAATCCAATTTATAAGAAAAAAGTAAAAGCAGAACTTGATAAAATGTTAGAATGTGTTATCATTGAACCAATGTTAGAATCCAAATGGATCAGTCCCACGGTGGTCCCAGAAAATAAAAAAAAGGGAATACAAATGTGTGTGTATATAAGGAAATTGAATGATTCTTTCTTACATGATCATTTCCCTACCCCTTTTACAGATGATCTTTTAGAGAATGTGGGAGGTCAGGAAGCATATTCCTTCATAGATGGATTCTCAGGTTATTATCAGATTAAAATAGCTCCAGAGGATATGCATAAGACTACATTTTCTATAGAATGGGGATCCTCTCAATATACAATTATTCCCTTTGGACTAAAGAATGCACCACCTATCTTTTCAAGGTTGGTAATAGCTTCTTTTAAGGATTTAATACACAAGTTATTAGATGTATATTTGGATGAATGGATTGTTTTTAGTCTATTGAAAGATCATGTAGAAGTATAAAGACAAATTTTGGACAGGTGTAGGCAATGCCATATCTCATTGAACATCAAGAAATGTATTATCAATGCACCTTTTGGGATACTATTAGGACATGTGGTATGTAGATAGGGTTATTGGTTGACCCTGCTAAGATTTTTGTAATTGTGAACTTACCACCACCAAAGTCAATGCATCAGTTAAGATCCACACTTGAACATATAGGGTACTACATGAAGTGTATCAAGGGGTATGCTCATATTACCGCACTGATGGAAAAATTGTTGAATAAGGACACCAAATTTTAGTGGAACGAGGATTATCAGTAGGGATTGTATACTTTGAAGGAGAAGATGGTGACATCACCTATTTTAGTGTTTCCATATTGGGAAAAAAAAATTCATGTGCATGTAGATGCATCAAAAATAGAACTTGGAGCAATTTTGGCGCAGCCAAGAGTAGGTGACCTAGATCACCCTATATCCTTTGAAAGAAAGAAGTTACCAGAATCAGAGCAGAATTAAAACACAAAATAAAGAGAAGGTCTAGCCATGGTGTATGCACTAATGAAATTCAAACACTACTTATTGGGAAAACACTTTAAAATGTTCACAGATCATTCTTACCTCAAATATTTAGTCAACAAGCTAGTGTTAGAGGAGAATATATAGATGGATATTATTGTTTTAGGAGTTTGATTTTGAAGCACTAGTTAAACCAATGAAATTGAATGCAGGACCAGATCACTTATCAAGGATAACCAATGGAGAAGAACCAACTAAATTAGAAGAAAACTTCCTTGATGCACAATTATTTTCAGTACAGATAGCAGATGAGTACTTTGTTAATATCATTTAATTCTTGCACACAGGAGTTGCACCAAAGGAATTTAGTATTGTACAGAAGAAAAACCTGGTAGTTAGAGATGCAGACTATCAATTGATTGTATGTCATTAATACAAGCTGGGAGAAGACAACATATTGAGAAGGTGTGTGATGGAGCATGAACGACCCATTGTTCTAGAAGAATCTCATGAAGGTATATCTAGAGGACGTTATGCAGGAAAGGATACCACATAGAAGGTATTGAGCATAGGTTTGTGGTGGAAAATAGTTCATAAGGATGCAAAATAATATTGTCATAACTGTGATGTCTACCATAGATTTGGAAAACCCAACATGAGGGATGAGATGACCCTAAGGCCCCAAGTAACTCTTCAGGTATTTTAAAAGTGGGAAATATATTTTGTAGGACCTATTATTCCACCATCAAGAAGGTCAGGAGCAAGATATATCATTATTGTGATGGAGTATTTAACCAGATGGGTAGAAGCAACACCAATCAAGGATTGCAGTGCAGAGACAACAACACACTTTGTATTTGAGCAGGTGATTACAAAGTTTGAATTTCCCATGATTTTGATGAGTGACCAAGGCACACATTTTATTAACAGTACTACCATCTAGACTATGACTGAGGAATTTGAAGTCTATCACCAGAAGAGTACAACATATCATCCTCAGGCCAATGGGACAATATAAGCTCTCAATAATATTTTGGAGAATGACTTGACAAAGATTTTTAATGTTAACAGAGATGATTGGGATTTAAAAATACTAGTAGTATTATGAGGATGCAATACTACATTCAAGAAGTTGATAGGGTAGACACCATTCAAGTTGGTGTATGGACAAGAAGAAATGGTGCCATTAGAAATTTTGGTACCCAGTGTGCGCATTGCAACAATCACAAATATGATAGAAATAGGTGCAATACAAGAAATGTTAAGTCAACTTATGGAACTTGAAGAAGACACAATTCTGGCAGGATTCCACCAAGAGGTGTAGAAAGAAAGGGAAAAATCCTAGAATGATAGACACATAAAAAATAAGATATTTAAAGAGGGAGATCTAGTTCTCCTCTATGACAGAAAAATATTAGCTACATACAGGTAAGTTCATAATGCATTGGATAGGGCCATATGAAGTGAAGTATGTCACAAATGGAGGATTTGTGCAACTAAAGGACTTGACAAGAAAATAAATACAGGGTATGGTGAATGGTGGTCGACTAAAACTGTATAGGGAAATTAAACCTAATAACTCTTAGTAGTTGCAGCATAGTGAGGAATCCTTGTGTAGAGTGTACTATAGTAGAAGTTAGGAAAGAAAAATTACAAAAAGACATAAAAAGTAGAAAAAGAAGAAAATTTCAAAAGGAGTAGGAAGTTGGTTAGATAACAAAAAACCAGAAAAAGTAATGCAAAGGAGTAAAAAAAAATGGGTGACAATAACCTATGATACTACATGCAAGACCTGACTAACAGAAATCAAACACAATGCGTCGAGTAAGAATCACCGCAGAAAATTGCAGCACACCGGGAAAAGGGACAATGATCGAAAAAGAAAACATGGTCATCGGAAAAATATGGCGCGAATCGAACATTTACAAAATTTAAGAAAGCACACCGAAGAAGATTTAGAACATTTATGAAAGTAAAGGAAGCATCTCTGAGAATATTTATGACATTTATAAGAGAAATTATATAACTGGAAAGTGTGCCACAAAACCCTCATTGTGAATTTGAGCATACACAGAGCTAAGGAGCACAAAGACAAGCAATGAACAAGAGATTTTGAAGACATTAGCCAGTGGATTTTAGTAGTAGTGGGAATATTTACGCAGGATGGCACCACCAAAATTTAGAGCACTGAGAAAAGAGGCAAGAAAAACCTGAAGCAACACCAAGTCATCGTAGGAATCCGTATGGGAATTATGAGTTCATAGACAATGATAGGAAGTGGCTGATGTCAACACCATTCCTTCACCACATGATGAACCAATGAGTGCCACAATGGTGGAGGAGGAGGAGCAATATCCTGCGATAGTAAGGATGGATATTTATCTGCAGAGAAGTGGGGAGGGACAAAACCATTATGTGTCAGAAACCCTGAGGCAAAAACCCAGGGTCGAAGTATCCCACCAAACCAATGGTGTTTATACTGAGAGAATAAAATCTAAGGGGCTAGGGTCACAACCAATCATAGGGCCCATGATACAAGAAGATGTAAAAATTGAAGATATAACAGGACAGTGAGAGTCTGGCATGGAAGAAGAGGAACAAGAGGTTGGTCCATCCAGTGCACAAACAAAGAAGAAAGGAAAACAACCCATTCAGAGATCCCTGCACAAGAATCCCAAGGTACCCATAATATTACTGTGCGTTCCAGAGGGGGTACATGCCACTGTAGGACTGTTGGGCTTCATAGATAAACTAATATATGTTGACCATGATGTGTCTGACACTGAAAAATTCCCAGAATTCCACAATAGGTTTACATGGAAATCTTGGGAACAAGGCCACTAGGAGCTTTGGTGTTCCAGCTAAAGAAATGGATAGAAGGGTTGTAAAACATAGGTATAATGAATTTTCTCAAGATTCCCCACTTCAGTAGAGGGAATTTCATAATGCATTGAATAGGTCCATATGAAGTGAAGTATGTCACATATGGAGGATCTGTGCAGCTAAAGGAATTGTAAGGAAAATAAATGCAGGGTATGGTGAATGGTAGTCGACTGAAATTGTATATGGACATTCGACCTGCTAACTCTTAGTAGTTGAAGCAAAGTGAGGAATCCTTGTGTATAGTGTACTATAATGTAATTTAGGAAAGAAAAATTACATAAATACATAAAAAGTAGAAAAAGAAGAAAAATTCAAAAGGAGTAGGATGTTGGCTGGATAATAGAAAACTGGAAAAAATAGCGCGAAGAAGACAGAAAAGTTGGGCGACAAGAACCTACAATACTACATATAGGACCTAAATGATAGAAAAAAAAATACAATGTGTTTAGGAAGAATCGTTGTAGTGAATTGCAGCACACCAAGAAAATGGACAACGGTCAAAAAGAAAAATCGGTCATCAGAAAAATAATGCACGAATCGAACATTTAGAAAATTTAAGGAAGTTTACCGAAGAAGCTTTAGAATATTTATGACAGTAAAGGAAGCATCTCCAAGAATATTTATAACATTTATGAGAGCACTTATATAACTCGAAAGCATGCTACACAACCCTCATTGTGAGTTTGAGCCTACACAGAGCTAAGGAGCACAAGGACAAGCAATGAACAGGCGATTTTGAAGACATTAGCAGGTGGATTTCAGTAGTAGTGGGAAGATTTATTCAGAATGGCACCACCAAAATTTGGAGCATTGAGAAAATTGTCAAAAAAAACCTAAAGCAACAGCAGGTCATCGCAGGAACCCATACAGGAAGAACGAGTTCATAGACAGTCATAGGGAGTGGTCGATGTCGATGCCATTCCTTCACCACAAGATGAACTAGTGAGTGACACAATGGTGGAGGAGGAGGAGCAATCTCCTGCAAAAGTGAGGATCGATATTGATCCATAGAGAACTGCAGAGGGAAAAAACTATTTTGTGTCAGAAACACTGAGGAAACAACCTAGGGTCAAAGTATCCCACCAAACTAATGGCACTGATACTAAGAATAGAATCTGAGGGGCCAGGATCACAACCAATGACAGGGCACATGCAACAAGAATAGGTACAAATTGAGGATATAACAGAACATTCAGAGTCTGGCACAGAATAATACGAACAAGAGGTTGGGCCATCCATCGCACCAACAAAAAAGAAAGGAAAACAACCCATTCATAGATCCCCGTGCAAGAAGCCTGAGGTACCCATTGTATTACCGCACATTCCAGGGGGGGTACAATATAATATAGGATTGTTGGGATTCGTAGACAGACTAAGATATGATGACCATGATGTGTCTCACACTAAAAAATTCCCATAATTCCACAATAGGTTTACATAGAAATATTGGGAACAGGGCCACTAGGAGCTCCAATGCTATAGCCAAATAAATGGATATAAGTTCTATAAAGCATAGGTATAATGAATTTTCTCAAGATTTCCCACTTCAGTAGAGGGAAAGATGTCAACAATTCCGTCAAGAAGTTACTTTCATTTCTCCATGGAGGATTTTTGTGGATGGATAGGTTGGTGTCCATTGATGTGGAGCTAATTACATTTATCACAGGATTGTCATCAGATGGAGAAAAACCCGTGTAGTACCTGGAATATCAAACAAAGGAGAATGCACTCACAAAGGAAATGAAAAATACCTATGGGACCGATAGAGGGTCATGAAGAATAATCATTAAGAGGATTAGTGAACCAACAACCAAGATAGAAATAAAATTAATGGCATACAAACTCCTTCGGAAATGTCGCAAGGAGGAGGTCCCCACATGAGTCATAGGAACAGAATCCCAATGCACAAAAGGAACCATGTTAATATGGGATCCCTACTTGGTAAATATTTTCATGGATGACTATAAAGATGCACAGGACTTGGGCACTGAACTCCACTACTCATGGTTGATAGTCTTGATAGTGCTGGTAGGATGGGGGGAACCTACCTATTCAAACTTCTGGTAGGATGGGGGGAACCTACCTATTCAAACTTCTTTGATAGAGTGGGGAAATGTTGTGCAACATGGTATGCCAGTAGTTGGAAGATAACTCTAGAGGTGGTTGTGTAGTACTAGGGGATAGCCAAGTTCAAATCTACAAGACACAATATGTGGATCTAGGTGTGAAAGGATCCAAAACAAGAGTGGTTGAAACTTTGATATTGTATCAACATAGAAGAAGCAGACTGGGTGATCAAGGACCAGGAGCATGATTGGAAAGTCCTAGTTATAACCAAAGAGCTACCCAAGGACAAGGAAACTGAAGCAGGCTCATCACAGGCATATGCAAAAGACATAATAACAGTGACACAAGGAACTAAAGCAATAGGAGGAAGTGAAACAACAAAGAAACCACCTCAGAAGAAGAAGCCAGGCCCTAATCCAGTGACACTGAAAAAGGACAACACACTAAATATGAATGGGAAGACATGTAAGAAGGACAATGTCCTAGCATAGGCAGAATAAGTGGGGGGGGGGCATGGCAGAAAAATAACTTCCAACGATGAAAATCCAAACAAATGCAGGGCCACCCAAAAGGTTGTTCAAACAAAAAGGGGGGCCGCAAAAGAAAGTCAAGGAATATAAGGACATCCTGGAATACACAATTACCAGGGATGATCCAGAGTTGATAGAAGAGGAATTTCACAACCGCACGACTGAATAATATGAGGAGGTAGAGAACCAAAGGGAAATAGTTATGCAAGACTTGATGGAGGTTAGACAGGTCCTGAAATGGATACAAGCAATACAAACATGGGATAAAGGAAACGGACCAATGCAATGATTGACAGAGGAAGAGGACATAACTGCTCACGATGAAGAAGAAACAATAAAAATCATAGTGCAGATAAGTCCAAATTTCATCATTACATAGGACATGCTATATATAGAGGAGGATATAGTGTAGAAGCTTCTAAAAGACTTGGACCAATTGGAGTTGGTTTTAGAAAAAATAACAACGAAATCACTGTACATATTGCAATTCAGCGTCACAAAGGAGGTACATTCATAGGCCAGGGATGATTCGACATAAATGGAATTTTCCAAGGATGTTAAGAAAATGCTACAACTGACAATGTAGAAATTCTATATGGAGAAGTGGGAAGAGAAGCAGTGTGCATATAACCTAGAAAAGAAACTGTAGGAAGTCTTCAAAACGATCTTGGAAAAAGTTCAGGAAACAAATAGTAGCACAGAAGAACATATACATATCATTGCACAGACAATCGAGGGGTATAGGAAGGAGATAGATGAAATAAAGGAAAAACTTACACCTACAACCCCTCCTTAAGTCAAAACCAAGAGAGAACAACATGAAGTTGTACAAATAAGTATGATTGCAAGGGAAGCCAAAGAAGTCACAAAACTCTTTGATAAGACTGTGCAAATATGGACTATTCTTGAGGAAGACAAGAAGGTTCAATAGTTGGATCAACAAGAAGGAAAAGTCAATGTTGTAATGAAGTATTTGAAGCACCGACATAAGGTAATGAGAATCATAGAAAGGTTAAAAGGCATGCAAGAGATGAAGAACCTGTAGATGGAACTAAAGACTGCACAGAGAAATAAAAAAGCAAGGCATGCTCAATTGGATCCACTATAGGAGAAAGTAACGAAAATAATTGCAGAACTAGAATAGGCTCTTACAAAGAGTGCAAATTTACTGAACAAACATATTACAATGCAGATGGTAGAGGTGCTAACAGAGAAATATGCACAAGAGAAAGCAAAAGGGGAGAAACTAGCAAGAACGTTTCACAATTTAGAGAAGGTTGTGCAGGGAGCACACACTGCCTGGGTGGCTTGAGACGAGCTACATGTTAGTGTTGGGGGCTTGTTAGCACAAACCTATTTTGGGGAGAAAATATAATTTTGGAGCATGCATGATGTTAGCGATGGAAGTCAGTCCTGGATTGCAACAGGAGCAGAGCCCGACGCCCATCAGTTTATGTCACGATTTGTTTATAAAAATGGGTGATCGAATGGAAGTTAACTCAAAACATTATTGTTCTAACTCTGAAACTAGGCCAGGCATGCATAGGCAAGTGAGGTCTTAGATAAAATTCAGACAGTGAGTTGTAGTAAGGGTGAGTAGGGGGAAGACTTGTATAAGAGAACTGCAAAGGTTTGTCATAAACATCAGGTTTCTAACAGACTGTAGGAGAAAACATCTAAACACACGATCTTCTTACATTCAAACGCAGAAAACCAGAGAATACAATAATGCAACAATAAATCCTTTATCGCAACACAATTTCAATAATTCATGTGAATTAATCAATCATGAACTCCCTTAGTATGAGATGAAAACTAGATGGGGTAGGAAAACTGTCTGTCATTAAACAAAAAATCTTACATACAGATGCATAACCAGAGAACTAGAGTGTCTGTTAAAACTTTACAATCGGGAGCTTCGCTCCACCATCGATGATTACCCAAAATGGTGAAAATGCCTTCATATACTCAAAACAACAACAACAACAAAAACAAGACGTTTCATTCAAAACATTGCGTCTGCATGTCTTCTGATAGTCTATGCATGTAGACTCTGGCTGATCGTGCACCTATGATAGACGCTATTAGATTTTGGACTGTCCTACTGTAGATGAATCGACCATCTTTAGTCCTTTGCTAGACTTTCCATTTATAATGGAGACGATGTCTAACCACCTCCAACAACTACAATAACTACCCTCTTGAGATCAGGAACGGTTCTAGTCAACTCTGCCTTTTGGGGATGTGGAGGTCTTCTCAAGGGGCCACCTGGACCAGTCGAATGGTTCACGGGATAAGAGGTGGAAGATGTGGCATGCTTGATGAGGATACTATAGGTGCCAGTATGGTGAAGGTGAGGCGGGGGGAAAAGGGGTGCTTTCATGGAAGTGATACGGGGACAGGAGACAACAAATGGAGGGAGGTGTTGAGGTGGAGGTGACTAGGCGAAAGGGACACATGGCAGGCAGTGAGGACTTGGGACCAGTATATTTGTGCCACGTATAGATAGGGGGCCCACTATAGTGAAATTCCATTCCAGACTCCCCCCCTCCATTAAAGGCAGAACTAATTGGGGTGTCCCGAATTCAATATAGACCGTAGATCTAAGCGCCGAGACTTGGGCCATCCATATGCGCCCATACATTATCTTCGATTCCAGACCCCCCCCCCTTCTCATTAAATCCATAATGACAAAGGGGGTGCGGAATTGGACTTCGTCCGTGAATTTGAGTGCCTGGATCACGACCGTCCAGATCTACGCCCTCTTTAAATTAAATGTGCCCGAGGCTCACCAATGGATGAATGACTAAGATGACCTCAGTGCTTTCATCATGAAAATACCGAAGGGCCCCATTCGTGGCTCAGCTATTGCGCCGTGTGTCCTTCAGATGGATGGTCCCTATCCTTTCTCGATTTCTGGTACCAGAGGTTCACGATGCAATTTTCCTCGGAATCTCGATTGACCAAACCGTGAAAGCACAGATGTACTTTGCGTTTCCTCCAGCGGAACGATCGAGATGGTATTTTATGTTAGAAGAAGGTTTCCTCCATTACCAGGCTCGCTTGATGTGACCGGGTGCTAGGACCATAGGCTTAGCTTCAAAGGCGCTTATCAACGTTTCGGGGTTCAGGGTTTCGAGATGTAGAATGACGTGAAAACCTCACCCTTCGAACTCCCAAATACCGAAATGCCAATGTGACTAGATCTTGTGCCACATGTCCTTTGGATGGACGAATGATATCTTTTATTGCATGCAATATAGACGCTACCCATCGCGCTAATCTCGGCGCAACTTCGCTAACCATGATTTCCTGTCGACCGTTAATCTACTCCTATGGATGAATCTGGGCCGTTGACAACATAATTTCGCTCGTTTACTTGCTTGGAAGCCTGAAACGATATTTTTCCATGCTGTGCTTGGGTGCTTCTCGTGCAACTTGCAGACCTGAATATTCTTGTTCCCAAGACAAGAATTGTTGTTAACATTAGGCTCCATGGGGGATAGAGTCATCCATGTGATGCTCTAAGGACTCATTTTGCAGTTCCAGTGCCTTAATATTGGGCTATGGAGTCATGCTCAAAACACCCCCTGCTGAAAATACAGGCTGAAAAATAAAAGTGAAACAAAACAAGATACATGCTCAAAAGAGCTTATTTATGTATAGTCCTAAACTATCAGAATCCTTTACATGGGGCTAGGTGAAAGCAAACTTCCACCATAGCCATTCAAGAAGCTTCCTAAATAGAAGCTCCTTCCTTCTGTCGATGATGGATAACATACGATGTAACCAAGAGATCATAATGGTTACATCCTTTGATTCATATTCAAGGGTTGTCGTGAAGATGAAGGTGGGCGGCTCTAAGGCATAGAGGAAATGCCACTCCATGTAGTTGCTGACAGGGTCATAGAATGAGTGGTGAATTCCAGAAAATGGGCGACAGACAGCCTCCTCTGCTACACAGTTTTTCACATGTGGTTGAATATCTATGATAAGCATAGGTTGGTGGACAACTGATGTAGGCTCACTGCTCTCAGGCAGTGGTTGCTCGCTGACTAGCTCTGGACAGGAAATATTTTGCTCCTCTGGTTCTTTCTCCACTTCTGGTTGGCTCTCCCCTGGGTCAGATTCATATTCATCATAAATAGGGACCATGGGATGGCTCTACTTGCTATCATGTCAGTCAGTGTCTTCATAGTGATCAAATGTAGGATAAGCTTGTTGCTCATCATCACTATAATATTCATCAAAAAGGGGCTGACCTTCATTTCTATATTCCTCCTCCAAAATAGTGATCCCGTAAAAAATATTTGTTTCAGAGATAGTGGTATCTGTTGCTTCTGGCTGTTCATACATAATTTTTTTCTCTTTAATCCCAGGTAAAAATATATCGTGAGAAACCCCTTGAAGGAAAAGAGAAAAATCCTCCTCCACAACCATTTCTTCTTTAAAAATGGGGAGGTCTTCATTGTCATAAGAAGGGCAGCTAGGAACATCTGCTTCAACCTGATACCCAGGTGAGCCATCTACTATAGACCACATTTGCTCCATAAACTCGCAATTTCTACAAGAGGCATGTTGATCGTTATGAACATCTAAAAGAACAGAGGCATCTGATATGATGTCAGATGCTTCCGTTCTAGGGCTAACACAATTAATATCATTCAACACCTCTATATTTTTTGGCAAATGCTTTCCTCCACAATAAAAGCTTCATCATGGACCTGGTCTTCAGGGCCAGCAGAGGCTTCATGAAGCAAAGAAAACTCCTCACAACAGTTTTCATACAAACAATCAGCTAGAAAATAATCTTTACAAAATGAATTGAAAGCCATATGAAAACCTATTAAACAGAAGATGCTTGCAGCGAGAAGAGACCGACACCATTCAAGAGCATCTCCCTTCAATGAATACCTGAAGAGCTTAATCTGGACATCTTCATGCATGATATTAAGTCGATGAATAACCTCATGAAAGTCCAGTAAATGCTCAGCTGGTACCTCCAAAATTGTTGTGTGAAATTTAGGGAGGAAATTTTCCCATTGTTCTCTATCAGGAAGTGCATTAGGAAAACCAACTATATAGGAAAAGTCACAGAAAGAAAACCTTTTAGCTAAGATTCTCTCCATATCGAACCAGTGGAGTCGCTAATTGATCCTTGAATCATGGAGTCGCCATGTGAAATATTTACAGCTTTGAATGTGCCTGGTCCATGTTCACCATCAAAGGCCAGATCTTAACATTGTCGTTACCCCAGGAAGATTCTCAGGCAGAGAAAGCAGCTGTTGAAACCTTCTCAAGAAAGCTCCTTTGGGTCATCTTTTAGACGTGCTAAAGTAGCCACAACTGACACAGTGATGTGGAAACCTTGGAGTCGCCACAGTGGAGTCACCAGGTGCACAGTAGAAATCTTTAAGGGATCTGATGCCTGATGCACCTTTAGAATCAGAGGCTCAATGTCATTCAATCCCAGGGGAAATCTTCAACTTTGTCCTCAACAATGACACCGGAAATGTTAGCGATGGAAGTCACTCCTTGATTGCAGCAGGAGCAGATCCCGACGCCCATCAATTTATGTCACGATTTGTTTATAAAAATGGGTGATCGAATGGAAGTTAACTCAAAACAATGTTGTTCTAACTCCGAAACTAGGCCAGGCATGCATAGGCAAGTGAGGTCTTAGATAAACTTCAGACAGTGAATTGTAGTAAGGATGATTAGGGGGAAGACTTGTATAAGAGAACTACAAAGTTCTATCATAAACATCAGGTTTCTAACAGACTGTAGGAGAAAACATCTAAATGCAAGATCTTCTTACATTCAAACGTAGAAAACCGAAGAATACAACAATGCAACAATAAATCCTTTATCGTAACATAATTGCAATAATTCATGTGAATCATTCAATCATGAACTCCCTTAGTATGAGATGAAAACTAGATGGGGTAGGAAAACTATCTGTCATTAAACAAGAAATCTTACATACAAATGCATAACCAGAGAACTAGAGTGTCTGTTAAAACTTTACAATTGGGAGCTTTTCTCTACCATCGATGATTACCCAAAATGGCGAAAACGCCTTCATATACTCAAAACAACAAAAGAAACAAAAACAAGACGCTGCATTAAAAAAATTGCGTCTGCATGTCTTCTGACAATCTGCACATGCAAACTCTGGATGATCGTGCACCTATGACAGACGCTATCAGATTTCAGACTGTCCTGCTACAGACGAATCGACTAGCTTTAGTCCTTTTCTAGACTTTCCATTTATGACAGAGACAATTTCTAACCACCTCCAACAACTGCAATAACTACCCTCTTGAGATCAGGAACGGTTCTGGTCAACTATGACTTTTGGAGACGTGGAGGTCCTCTCGAGGGTCCACCTGGACCAGCCAAATGGTTCACGAGATGAGAGGTGGAAGATGGGGCATGCTTGACGAGGATGTTGTAGGTCCCAGTATGGTGAAGGTGAAGCGGGGGGAAAAGGGGTGCTTTCGTGGAAGTGATATGGGGACAAGAGACAACGAATGGAGGGAGGTGTTGAGGTGGAGGTGACTAGGAGAAAGGGACACATAGCAGACGATGAGGACTTGGGACCAGTATATTCATGCCACGTATAGATAGGGGGCCCGCTATAGTGAAATTCCATTCTGGACCACCCCCCTCCATTAAAGGTAGAACCGATGGGGGGGTTCGAAATTCAATACAGACTATAGATCTAAGCACCGAGACTTGGGCCGTCCAGATGCACACATACATTATCTCTGATTCTGGACCCCCTCCTTCTCGTTAAAGCCAGAATGACGGAGGGGGTGCGGAATTAGACTTCGTCTGCAAATTTGAGTGCCTGGATCACAACCGTCCAGATCTGTGCCCTCTTTAAATTAAATGTGCCTGAGCCTCACTGATGGATGAATGACTAAGATGACCTCAGCACATTCATCATGAAAATCCTGAAGGGCCCCACTTGTGTCTCAGCTATTGCTTCATGTGTCCTTCAGATGGACAGTCCCGATCCTTTTGGGATTTCTGGTATCAGAGGTTCACGATGCAATTTTCCTTAGAATCCCGATTGACCAAACTGCGAAATCACAGATGTATGTCGTTTGTCCTCCAGTGGAATGGTCGAGATGGTATTTGATGTTAGAAGAGGGCTACCTCCATTACCAAGTTCGCTTGACGTGACCAGGTGCTAGGACCATAGGCTTATCTTCAAAGGCACTTATCGACGTTTCGGGGTTCGAGGTTTCAAGATGTAGAACAAAGTGAAACCCTCATCCTTTGAACTCCCGAATGTCGAAATGCCAACGTGACTAGATATTGCACCATGCATCCTTTGGATGGACGATTGATATATTTTCTTGCATGCAATATAGACGCTACCCATCATGCTAATCTCGGTGCAACTCCACTAACCGCGATTTCTCGTTGACCGTCGATCTACTCCTATGGATGAATCTGGGCTATTGAGAACATAATTTCACCCGTTTACCTGCTTGGAAGCCTGAAATGAGATTTTTTCGTGCTGTGCATGGGTGCTTCTTGTGCAACTTGCAGACCTGAATATTCTTGTGCCCAAGACAAGAATTGTTGTTAACACATGCCATATATTGAAAAAAAGAAGCATGCCAAAGATGGAGGTAAAACATCATGCCAAAGATCAAGGAAAACCACCATGACACACACGCAGACAAACCTATCTATGTTAGGGTTAGGGTTTTTGGTATAATTGTAATGGATATGGACCAATAGAGTAGTATAAATAAGGCCTAGGAGGTCTAGTATAGGTTTTTGAATGAGATAGAGAGTGGGAAAAAAGGGTTAATGAATAAGCGATTAGGAGAAGAGTGGGTTTTTTAGGGTTAGGCCACAGGTTGTGGAGCCTGGTGTGGTCTAGTCCACCTGACAGATTTTTATTGTCATAGTGTTTGGTTATAATTATGGAGAATGTAAGGCATGCAACATTGTCTTTGAATAATGATGAATAAAAGAGAAGAAGATCCAAATCTTTGTGGACCTAGCCTAGGGGGGGTGAAGCACAGTAACCATGTTGTGTTAATGGGTGTGAATGGCTATTTTATTGTTTCTTCTATCAATTGGTTAAAGAATGGATGTTTAGCTTAGATTATTACAACACACAACATGCATGCATGGTTTCCTTGATGAATGAACAATATATCTAGATGAATGAGTAATAAATATGATGCATAAAAATAATAGATGCATCACATTCCCAACCCCTTCCATGAATGCAAATATATGAGTCATTCAGTCCCCCATAAACTATCTCGGATGAGACTGTGTTGTGCACTCTGTGTGCAGTGTTTCCTTCTGGTTTACTAGGAGGGATGATAGTTTGAGGGTTTTGTTGGAAACCTTTGAGATTAGATCTTGGGTCAGCCCAAATTTCCAACAAGAAGAGAGATATTTCCTTGAAGAAAATAGGAAGCTCATCCAATTTAAGATTGATCACCCTGAAGTAGAGAAGACCTGAATCCAAACTAGAGCAATAGTGGGCTATATCTTGGCACTTGCTGGAAAAAAACCGACACTATTAAGGGGAGGTCATCGAGGCAAGTTTTAGCAGAGATGGGAAGCTCAATGGGAAGGGGGAAACTTTTTTTGTTGTCAAAGGAGGAATAAGAGTAACCTTCCTAGATCATCTTACATTTGGGAACCAATTGAATCATTCCCCTTGTGGTATCATGGATTGGCACTAGGGTGGCATACTATAGGAAGGCACTCTAAAGTATTTCCTAAGGTTGGGAGGAAATGTTTCCTCTCTTAGTCATTTGGTGTTGGAATTTCCTTCATCAGATAAGTGTATAACTTGGTTTGTTTAATTATGTTTAAATGTTATAAACATGTATTGTCTTATTTAAATTGAAAATGTGATTTCTTATGATCAATGAATTGAACCCATTAGAGCTTGGAATATGTTTGTTATGGTGTTTATTTGATCTGATAAGTCATGAAAATGAACAATTAAAGACACCTTGTGTCGTTATGAACCTTACAACTTTGAGTGGAAAGTTTGCAAGATATGGAAACAAAATTAATTTACCCGGTGGTGTTAGTTCTCTAAAGTCAAGGAGGTATCCATAAGGAATGGAGGAACTTAAACACTAAGGATATCACTATGTTTACATGGAAATCTTTCAATATATGGAAGAATATCATATCTAATGATATTGATAGGCTTATGATGGTACTAGAGTCATCTTTTTGACTCTTGAAGATTTGTTCATAAACCTAAAAAATGGCTAAGTCCTGAAGTTAGACCCTTAAACCAGTAGAAAATAATTTTTTGAATCTCCTCCATTCATCATGAGAGGCATCATCGTTGAGAGAAATTTAGCGTCGAGACTTATGTAAAATTCAACGACGATGACGAAGAAGTAATGATGGGATGGGGAAATTTGGTTCATCGGGAGTGACCTCGATGTGATATGGGTTGTTGGTGTCAGATATATCATTGTCAAGGAATGGAAAGTTGATGAAGTGGGTGTTGAGACCTTAGAAGTCCCAAAGATGATAAAGGCTTGAGGACTGATGATAGTTTTCGATCGATATGTAGGTGTTTATGGCTAGAATTGACCATGACAAACATTTAGGGTATCACCCAATCATGATACCAACTACACCCTTTTTCCATTTTTGGTGGTGAGCCCAACAGGTTATGATGGGACCAGTTACCCTTATTTAAAACTATTCTAAACTATTTTTTAATGTAAAATAATCGTATCTAAAATAATTATAATACAAACCAAATTTTAATCTAATACTAATCTAACTTAATATTTGAACTAAACTAACATGAGGGCTCAACAAAGCCACATGGAAATTAGCTCCAGCTTATGGAGACTTAGAAGAAAGATAGATAAAAATTATTCTGAAATGAAATGAGAAAGAATCATAATACAATAACTCTTATTTTAACATTCTAATATATGACTTACTATAGTTATATTAATACTAAATTTGAATCTCGGGAATAATGATGTATGTGAGTACAAAACAATAGTAATGAATAATGATGTAGATCAATTAAATAATTACTAAAAAGATAATACTGTAAATAAAGTGAAACGATATTTAAACAATTAAATATGCTTCATTCGTAAACAAGATTCACATACATGTAATTTTATAAGTTTTTATGTAATGACGTATATGAATTCAATTGATCAACAATGATCAATTATATATATATGTGTGTGTGTGTGTGTGTGTGTGTGTGTGTGTGTGTGTGTGAAATGATATTGAAACACAATAAATTGAAAGAAATTGATTTTGTTGAAATATTAGGAATACAAATACCAGAAGTAGTACTAAGCATTTGCACTCCAGTTGAAAACAAAAAATCAAAATGATCTAGTCTTATATTTAAAAAGGAAAATACGGAACAACAATGTTCATAGTTTTATTTATTCCATCATAATCTAAATGTCTTTTGCTTTCCTCGCACTCTTTTTATAATGAAGATTTCATGAGGTGTAAAGATAAAACATATTTCCTTAAAATCAGAAGGTAGATCGTGTCCAAATATATGTTTTAGAATACTTTTGACAACTTGACAAAAATAAATAAAAGATCATAATATTATAAAACCTTGGATAGCCAACATGCATCATGATAACTTTGGTATGCATTCCATAAGCCATTTGTCGTTCTTTCATTTGAAACATGTACATCAAAATAAAATGTATTACTAACAGACTCAGTTTAAATAAAGTAGCTACATAATCTACGATTATGTATATGTTTTTAAATAAGAAAATAAATTCAAATGAAAACAGACTACAAACAAATTTATACCTCAAAATGAAATTATTCTTCAACTAAAATTCTATTCACAAAAACTGAACATTAATCTTTAGATTTGAAAAGATTCTTAAGATATGAAATGATGAAAACATTAATTACCGAAGTTTTTACAACCAACAAACTTTCAACACTGGCATTATTTTTCTTCAAATCAAAGATTTGTCTCTCATGTTGCTCAATCATAATTCGATTCTACAATTTTAATTATTGATTTTATAATTATAGCTCGACCAAATTACTTTTTAAAAGAGGTTCCACATCATGATATTTATCCTTCTAGAACCAAGCTTTAAAACCATCATTCCCTTTATCTTTAACAATAGGAGATGACACTTCTTGATTATTATCAGGTGAACAAATATTATCGGGCTTCACTTCCTTATGCACATAATGATGGAAATTAGAGTGATATTTAAGATTAGTCTCATGATTCAACTTATGAGAAGGAAATTCTTATTTATGTTGGGCTATTCTAGGTCGATAACTGTAGAAACAGTAGGAGAAGAGACTTTTTAAAATTTGTTTCTCTGAGCCCACAAAAATCTTCTCGCCAACTGCTTATTTTTTATTCGATTTTGTCTTATCTGATCCTATAAATGACTTGACATTTTGATTGCAGGATCCTAGTTGACGCTGTGACCTGGCTCTGATACATATTTATCAAACAACTTGGAATCGAGACCCTAATTCAAAATGATGATTTTGGCTCTTTTAGAAGAGCTATAAGTAACCCAAGTTGAAACTTGTTCTGCAAATTTACTATTATGACAAACAACTTCCATCAGATTTACACCTCATGATTGAACATAAGGATCTATCAATATATCCTGATAAACCTATGATATCATTTTTGAAACACCTTCAGGAACAATTCCCTGAGAATATTTAACTACAAAATGAATTTTCTTTTCCCCTTCATCTTGAACTCAGACATTAAAATTTTTCTTTTGTTTTCCCAAGTTTCACCTAATTTAGAAATCTTTAATTAAATAAGAATTCAAATCAACCCATGATGAAAAACGCTTCTATCAGGGTTTACAAACCCTCTTTGGTAAAATTTATCCATCTTGGAAATGCTTTTAAGTAAATAATATGGAAAATTCAATGGATAGCCTATGAAAACCATTAAAATCCTGAAATGGTAATAGAATAACAATCCATTACAACCCTCATAGGTTATATGTTGATTAATTGGGTTGGTTTTCATTGATGTCAACCCTTGAAGAAATTCCGATAGCACAAAAGTTTGGGTAATGGACCCAAGTTTTTTTGATGGATAATGGTATGAGTTTTGATATATTTGTAGGAAAGACTATTCTAGATGGATAGTACATGTCATTCCATTTATAGTGGTATGTGGAACGTCACATAACTCCTCATGGTTAGAGAGTTATGGCCATGTGAAGTTGGAGAACCCCCATGAGTCATCTAGAAGCCCCAAAAGGTCAAAATAGTCAAAGTGGTTGCAAAGAAGAATTTATTTAAATAATAAAGTGTAGTGATGAGTGTACTATAATTTAAAGTGGATAAAAAGGAAATTATTTAAATAATAAAGTTAATGGAGAAATTGCTAAGTGGACAAGTGGTTAGAAGTGGGTTATCCCTAAAATAAGGAAAGTGGGTTAAGATGGTTAGAAGATAATTTAAATAATGAAGTGAAGTGATGAGTGTACTATAAGTAAAAGTGGATACAAAATAAATTAATAAAATAATAAATTTAATGGATAAATTACTAAGTGAACAAGTGGTTATAAGTGGGTTAACCCTAAAATAAGGAAAGTGGGTTAAGATGGTTAAAAGGTAACCCCTTGAGGAAGCTACATGAAAGTATAAATAATAGGCAAGACTCTCTCATTTTAAATACTCTTGAGAATATTGAATATACACAAGTGACTCAGGTAACCAAAGGATATATAAGCCGAATTTCAGAGGGAAGGTGAAGTAAAGAAGGTTGAAATTCAAGGGAGGATAAATTATTTTGATGATGCTTTCTAAGGTATGTTATTTATAGGTCATCTCACCATTTTCGCAATAACATTTTTTCTAGAATTATTCAGACCTTGAAATTGGGAGGCCATTTAGGAAACATATCCAATTAGTTGTGATACAAATTTAATCTTTTGGGTCGTTGTAGTTTTGGAGTTACACTCCGTGGAAATAAGGTTTGTGGCTAGTCCTGAAATTAGTCTAAAACATGTGTTTAAGGTAAAAACATCGTAACTTCTTCATATCAGATCCAAATTCAGTAAGAACAAATGTATTGGTTAGAGTACAGTCTGTAGTATTTTGTGTACAATTTTCAGATCCATACAACAAATATTTTGTGTAGGGCACACTCTACAAGTTCTCTCTCTAGAATAAGCCAAAATTCAACAAGGTATGCCATTTTATCTATAACTCCTTTTCTGAGAGGTTCCAAGTAGTGAAAACTGAAGGAATTGCATAAAATACATTGAAGAACATTGTGTACTATTTTTAGATCTTTATTCATTACAGGTACATAGTTATGATTATTTAAAGTTAGGGTTGTTGACTAATCCAAAATTAGTCATGTGAGACTAAAGTAAAGTTTGGTGAAAATGTTAGTCTCTTGTTGTTAAAGTTAAGGAAGTTTTGTAGGTACGTGACCATATACATCAGATCTATTACAGATCTACAAATCATATTTGGATGATGAAATTGATGAGGGATTTTGGTTGAGGTACATGTTGGGTACATGGTTGAGATAAGTAGTTGATGAGTTGGAACATACGTGAGGGTTATAGTTTATGATGCTTGTACATATTGATAAGTAATAGTTTATGTGTATTTGATGCATGATTGGTACATATTTGGTGCATGGTTGATGCACTCATTAATGGTACAGGTTGAGGTACAAGTTGGTGCAAGGTTGATGAACTTTTTTATGGTACAGGTTGGTGCATGGTTGATGCACTTGCTTATGGTACAGGTTGATTACAGGTTGCTTGGATAGGTTGTTGTGATAGGTTATTTGTACAGGTTTGATGCATGGTTTAGGCATTTGTTTATGATACAAGTTGAGGTACAGGTTGATGTATGGTACATGTTGGAAAAGGTTATTGGTATAGGATGTTACAGGCTAATTATAGGTTGATTGATATAGGTTTATAGTGGTATTTCTCATAATGATAGTGTGACAATGGTTCATCATTATACTTCTATGTCATGGAAGTTGGACGGGGCAAGGAAAAGTGGTTGTATAGAAATACTGTTTGTAGTTAGAGAACATAGGGGGTTGGAGCCTCCTTCTAGTTGTAACCAGAGAATTGGGGAGTTGGATATTCCTTCAGGTATTAGCCTGAGAAACTAGGGGGTTGGAGCCTCCGTTTGGTTGTAGCTAGATACATGAGGAGTTGGAGATTCCTTCAGGTTGTAGCCTAAGAAACTAGGGGGTTGGAGACTCCTTCTCATTGTAGCCAAAGAATTTGGAAGTTGGAGCTTCCGTCAGTTTGTATCCTGAGAAACTAGGGGGTTGGAGCCTCCTTCCAATTGAAGTTGGAAAAAAAAGGAATTTGGTGCTTCCAATTAATGTAATTCTTAAAGACTTATAAGAAAAAACATTATTTGGTTTTCTCCCACTTTCGGTTTCCACGTAAAACACTGGTGTACTGTGTATGTGCATGATTGCTCATTTGTTCATTGTTTATTTACTCTGCAACTACTGGATGATAATGTTACATTGATATAACACTTGCATTTTGTCGTTAAAAAGGATTACATTGCTTTATTACTGATTCACCCCCCCTCTTAGTAATCCAACAATTGGTATAAGAGCATGCTCCTTCAGGAAACAATTTAACCACTGGAAGGAGATCATGGATTATTTTGAGAATGGAGTACCAATGTTTAATGGTCATAATGGTTTAAAGTATGAGATGTGGAGCAAAAGGATGAAAGTATTTTTATGGGCAAAAGCACATTATATTTGGCTATCATTTGTTATAGGATATGATAGTTCAAAAAGGGCAAAGACTGCAACCAAGAAGGAATTGAAGAAGAATAACAAAATAGCAATGGATTTAATCTGAGAAGGATTACCTAATCTGATAAGAGAAAACGTTGGTAAATGTTCATCAGCCAAAGAAATTTGGGGTAAGTTACATGACATATATTCTTCACCCATCATAGATTCAGAAAATGCTAAAGAAGATGCATATACAGATCAATAAGAATTATGTTCACTATGTAAAACAGATTCAGAAGAGGAAGAGTACATAATCACTAGAGGTATGTTGTTTTTCTTTAATTGTGAAAGACATGAACATCTTGAAATAGAATGTAGTGATATAGAAAAACTAATTGAAAATGAAGACAATCATGAAGAAAAATTGATTATTGTTTTAGATGAACTAAGAGAAGAAAATAATTCACTCAAGAAATAATTGATGAAACAAAAGGAAAGTGTTCACATTTTTTAAGATTCCCAACATGTCATCGAGAATTTAAGGACTCAGCTAGAAAAATCTAGAAAGATCAAAGAAAATATTGAATATCAAAAGCAGTATTTGGAAGCCAACATAGCAACACATAAGGAAGAAGCATAAATGAGAAAGAAGATATTGACAAATAATATTAAGGAAATAACTAATGATCTAAACTAACTTGAGACATATTTTGGTCAAGAAGAGAAAGGACTTGAAGAAGAAATAATCACATTAAAAATTCATCTTGAAAAAGAGAGAAGAACAAAAAAAGTTATGAAGTCTCAGATAATGAAGAAAGAAGGAGAGGTTGAGAAGCTTGAAGAAGAAGTTGTCACATTGAGAAGTAGAATTGTCAATCTCAACAAGAACATTGAAGAGATAGAAACATTCACATCAATTATAGAGAATGAAGAGAAGCACTCTAGGTTGCTAGAAAAAATAATGAAGAAAATAGAAAGAGTTATGCAGAAGTACTCACAGGAAAGAATCATGGTCAACCAGAATCTAAGAAAACTATTGAAGATACATCTTCAAGAAGACCATCCATGTTCAAGCCATAAAGAAGCTTCAATCATGGTCATGATCAGTCAAGGTAGAAATTCAGAAAGACTACACCACAAAGAATATCATTCACTCCCAGGTATGCAAATTTATTTTATGGTCATTGTTTTTACTGTATTAATTTTGGACATAAGGTTACAGATTGCAGAGATTATAAAAACAATGTTCAAGCAAGAAATGTCTATGTGGCCCCACATGACATTGAATGTTACAAATTTCATAAATATGGACACATACCTAGTGATTGTAGAAGCATGATCGATACTTCGATGAAAGATAACACTGATATCAGATATAAGAAAGTATGGATAAGAAAACAGGAATAAAAAGTGAACAAATACCAGGTCCCACCGATCTCAAGATTGGAAATAAAATGAGATGAAGAAAATTCTATGGAGAAAAGGATAGATGTCATATATAGAAAGGTTTGGAAAATGATTGAAAGAAAAGAAGGACAAGTAAATAAGGAATAGGTTCAAGAGATTGTACTTTCAAGCATTATAGTGATTGATGAATCCACAGACAGAAAGAAAGAAGCCAGAGCTCAGTGAAATGATGAATCTACCAATGAAGATGATGATGAATATACTGATTAAGATGATTATGAATACACTTCAGAGGAATAATTGTTCTAAGCCATACAGCTTAGAGACTGCCAGATAATATGAATAATAGACAGGGGGATTCTATGTGTTAGTTGAGATAGACCAGAGAATCATCCTTCGAGCATCTTGCATAACAGTGCACTTCGTTAGCATATGTACAATATGATAGTTTAATCAGTTCTAGTAGTACTTCATTATAGTAGAGTGACATATGAGTCAAAATTATGGACAGTTGTGTAGTAGAGTCTTGAACAGTATGGACAGATATGGACATGAAATCAGTTTTTCTAAACGGGGAACTTGAAGAAGAAGTCTACATTGAAAAACTAGTTCCTAGAGCATGGTACTCTAGACTGGATAAATATTTACAATAGATAGGGTTTAGAAAAGGAAGTGCAGACAACGACCTCTACATCAAGGTAACTCAAGATGATATTTTATTAATTGAAGTTTATATTGATGATATTATTTTTTGGAAGTATTGATGACAGGTTAAGCCAGAAATTTGCAAAGGATATGTAGAATGAATTTGAAATGCCATTACTTGGCGAAATATCCTTCTTTCTGGGTATTCAGATATGTCAAAGTAACGAAGGAATTTTTATTTCTCAAACTAAGTATATCAGAGAAATTCTAAAGAGCTTCAGAATGGAAGAATGCAAACTAGTTACCACTCCTACGAAAACCAGTTGCAAGTTGAGCAAATATGATGATTCAAAGTCTACAGACTAGAGGAAATATAGGTCAATTAATGTGACAACATCCAGATTATATGTAATGCAGGAAGTTGAATAGGTGGCACTATTTCAAGCAACACCAAAGGAATCACATGTATTAGCAGTGAAGAAGATTTTCATATATCTCAAAGAAACATATGAGTTTGGATTAGGGTATCAAAAAGGAAAGGATGTATCATTTATTTCCTACACATATGCAGATTGGGAAGGTTTCATTGATGACTAATAAAGAACCAGTGGATCAACGTTCTAGTTTGTTGACTGTTTAGTATCATGGCTAAGCAAGAAACAAACATCAATATTTTTATCTACAGCCGAAGAAGAGTATATTGTAGCAACAAGATTGTTATCACTGAAATTTCGTCCGCACAGGGCGACAAGAACTCCGCATCAGCACAGAAAAATAGTCATTCATGGCACAAGGATTAATTCCACAGCACAGCAAAAGGGTCAAAACTATACAAAATGGCCAAAAAATTACAAGGCGCTTTGCACCCACTAGGCGCACGCGCGCGCACAACATCTTCGTACCTGGTGCGCATATCTGCGGTTGTGGGGTGAAAAACCCGCGCGCCTGCCAAACGGCGCATTTATGAAGCTGGTCAGCCTCTCAACCACTAATGGATCGGCTCCCAAGTCGATTTGACACCAAATCCGAGCTCAATCTGCGTGGGGAGGCTGGTCAAAGACCTAATTGTGCCCTAAAGAGCCTCTTTTCACATTCAAAAGAGGTTGCATAATAACCCAATGCTTG
>ML803052.1:77056-115751 GCA_009831015.1 Picea engelmannii
TGTTCCTATGCTCATAGTTTCATTTAGTTTTTGTTTAATTCTTGTTAATAGCTTTGTTGTTTTCTTTCTAACCTTTTACCATACAGCTGTCATGCCTAGCAGAGCCCAAATAGGCATGTAAGCACTCACTTTTTTCTCACACAACGACGAGAAGAGTGCAAACAAAGATGTTTTACTTAGGTTCTATGGCTGAAAAAAACTTTAACAGATATATAGGTTGAGTATGATGAGCCCATTCCAATCTATTGTGATAATACAAGCACCATCAATATCTCAAAGAACTCGATGATGCAATCCAAGATGAAGCACACTCCAATAAAGTATCACTTTCTATAAGAACAGGTTGTAGAGAAGAACATCAAAGTTGAATATGTGGGAACAAAAGAACAAGTGGGAGACATATTTACAAAACTGCTTCCAAGGGAAGCCTTTGAGTATCTTTGCTAGACACTCAAAGTCATTTCTACTCCAAAATGAATTCTTCTGAATGCTTATCTTATATGTCTTATATTTACATGAGGAAGCATCATAAAGAGGAAAATTCAGATTGGGAGATCACTTTCAGGAAGAGTTCAGTTTGGGGGAGCAACCCCAGATGAAAATATTCCTTTTCCATTGATGACAAAGGGGGAGAAATTTATCAGATGCAAAGGTAAATGCTTGGAGAAATAACACAGAGGCATGGTTCCAGGGGGAGCGATGGTCACAAGGGGATCATAGGTGATATGACTTCAATATTGCATCAGAGTGTTTCCATCAATGCCAAAGGGGGATATTGTTGATTAATTGGGTTGTTTTTGATTGATGTAAACCCTTGAAGAAAGTTCGATAGAAAATTTCGGTAGCACAAAAGTTTGGGTAATGGACCCAAGTTTGTTTGATGGATAATGGTATGAGTTTTGATATATTTGCAGGAAAGACTATTCTATATGGATAGTACATGTCATTCCATTTCCATTGGTATGTGGAACATCACATAACTCCTCACGGTTAGAGAGTTATGGCCATTTGAAGTTGGAGAACCTTCACGAGTCATCTAGAAGCCCCAAAAGGTCAAAGTAGTCAAAGTGTTTGAAAAGAAGAATTTATTTAAATAATAAAGTGAATTGATGAGTGTAATATAAGTCAAAGTGGATACAAATTAAATGATTTAAATAATAAAGTTAATGGATAAATTGCTAAGTGGACAAGTGGTTAGAAGTGGGTTAGCCCTAAAATAAGGAAAGTGGGTTAAGATGGTTAGAAGATAATTTAAATAATAAAGTGAAGTGATGAGTGTAATATAAGTACAAGTGGATACAAAATAAATTATTTAAATAATAAATTTTATGGATAAATTAATCAGTGGAAAAGTGGTTAGAAGTGGGTTAACCCTAAAATAAGGAAAGTGGATTAAGATGGTTAAAAGGTAACCCCTTGAGGAAGCTACATGACAGTATAAGTAAGAGGCAAGGCTCTCTCATTTTAAATACAATTGAGAATATTTAATATCTACAAGTGATTGAGGTAACCAAAGGATATCTAAGTCTAATTTCAGAGGGAAGGTGAAGTAAAGACGGCTGAAATTCAAGGGAGGATAAATTCTTTTGATGATGCTTTCTAAGGTATGTTATTTACAGGTCATCTAACCATTTTTGCAATAACCTTTTTTCTAGAATGATTTAAAGAGTGAAATCGGGAGGCCATTGAGAAAATATATCCAAGCAGTTGTGATACAAATTTCATCTTTTGGGGCGTTGTATTTTTGGAGTTACACTCCGTGGAAAATAGGGTTTGTGGCTAGTCCTGAAACTAGTCTAAAACAAGTGTTTCATGTAAAAAAGTCATAACTTATTGGTTATAGTACAGTCAATAGTATTTTGTGTACCATTTTTAGATCCATAAAAAATATTTTGTGCAGGGAACACTCTACAAGTTCTCTCTCTAGAATAAGCCAAAATTCAACAAGGTATGCCATTTTTTCTATAACTTATTTTCTGAGAGGTTCCAAGTAGTGAAACCTGGAGGAATTGCATAAAATATACTGAAGAACATTGTGTACCATTTTTAGATATTTATTCATTACAGGTACATATTTATGATTATTTTAAGTAAAGTAAAGTATGTGAGACTAAAGTAAAGTTTGATGAAAATGATAGTCTCTTGTTGTTAAAGTTAAGGAAGGTTTGCAGGTATGTGATGATATACACTAGGTATATTATAGAGCTACAAATCAGATTTAGATTATGAAATTGATAAGGTCTTTTGGTTGAGGTACATGTTGGGTACGTGGTTGAGACAAGTAGTTGATGAGTTGGAACATACATGAGGTGTAGAGTGGATGGTGTTCGTACATCTTGATGAGTCACAATTTATGTGTATTTGATGCATGATTGGTACATATTTGGTGCATGGTTGATGCACTCATTGATGGTATAGGTTGAGGTATAGGTTGGTGCATGGTTGATGCACTTGTTTATGGTACAGGTTGATTATAAGTTGTTTGGATAGGTTATTGTGACAGGTTATTTGTATAGGTTTGATGCATGGTTGATGCATTTGTTTATGATACAAGTTGAGGTACAGGTTGATGTATGGTACATGTTGGCATAGGTTATTGGTACATGTTGGCACAGTTTATTGGTAGAGGTTGTTACAGGTTGAGTGGTACATGTTTACAACAATATATATCACAATGATAGTGTGAGAGTGGTTCATCAATCTACTTCTACGTCAGGGCAGTTAGACGGGGAAAGGACATGTAGTTGTAGCTAGATAACATAGGGGGTTAGAGCCTCCTTCTGGTTGTATCTAGAGAATTGGGGATTTGGAGCTTCCTTCAGGTTGTAGCCTGCAAAAATAGGGGGTTGGAGCCTCCTTCTAGTTGTAGCAAGATAATTGGGGAGTTGGAACTTCCTTTAGGTTGTAGCCTGAGAAACTAGGGGGTTGGAGCCTCCTTATGGCCGTAGCTAGAGAATTGGGGAGTTGGAGCTTCCCTCAGGTTGTATACTAAGAAAATAGGGGGGGTGGAGACTCCTTTCAGTTGTAGCTAGAAAAAAGAGGAAGTTCGTGCCTCCAATGAATGTAATTCTTAAATACATATAAGAAAAATCATTATGTGGTTTTCTCTTGCTTTGGGTTTCCACGTAAAAAAATGGCGTACTGTGTATGCGTATGATTTCTAATTTGTTCATTGTTTATTTACTCTGCAACTATTGGATGATAATGTTACATTGATATAACACTTGAATTTTGTGATTAAAAAAGGACTGCATTTCTCTATTATTGATTCACCCCCCCTCTCAGTAATCCAACATTATATACATTCTAATGACTAAGACCATAATTCACCATTTCTTTTTCAAATTCGAGGTGGGCATACATTTTATATTATAAACCATATTCTTTGAAACAATAAATTATTTCCAGGGTATGCTTTTCACTGGCCAGTTCTTCGAGCAATTCTCTCCTATGATAGGAAATTGCATGACTTCAACAATCAATACTTCATGCACTTCAATCTCCATATCTCCTACCTTGGCTATTTTTTCATTAAAATGTTGTGCAAGTGATTTGAAAACAATCATGTTATACTCTCAAAAGGACTTAATAAAACTTATTCACCCGACCTTTTGGAATAGGGCCGAGGATTCTTTGTCGGCCTCTAAAATTTCAGCTCCTCCAGGCTCAATCTTGACTACAGGTACCATTGATAATGCAAATAACTCAAGATAGGATCAATTCTAAGCATAAACAGAGAACATGTATTGAAAATGAGGAGAGGATAATTGAAACTCAAGACGAAAAACCCTAAAAATGTAAATGAGACAAAGAAATGGCGATATAATCTGAACATATCTCATCAAATATGGAAGAAAATTTCAAGTTAATGAATGGGATAGTAAAGGTAACTCACCATCACTTCACATTCCAAGTGTAACCAATACAATATTCCATGTAGTTCATCTGGATTTCGAGGTGAATTGTCACTCATAAAAATCATTAAGAGGTTTGAGGTGGTACGTACAACACGCCTCACCCGAGGTCAATGTAATGATAATTCACAAGATCGTGTTATGCTCAGACTTTGAATTAATGAAAATAATAAAATGAGAACCATTAGGAATCGTGTTATAATGAGGAAATGAATTTTAAAATGTCACCCTTAGCAATCCAAGAGAAATCGAAATGTATAAAGACCATTACAACCATGGCTAGCAATTTTTTCATGATATATTTTACTTTGATCCTTTAAAGTGATAGGATCGAAAATCAATAGTAAATAATCCAAAGATTCCAATAAATTATTTTTGATACTTTAAGCCATGAAATAATAAAGATCATGGTAGTAAAATATTCCTCTAAGATGCCATGAAAAAGATTATAATTAAATTAGGAAACAATAATCAATAATAATAAAGAATTAACTCTCATATTCCATAATGGTGTTTAAACAAAACGTGAATTCCCATATTAGTTATTGCACAAATTCCCATTAACTTTCTCATTGAATTTCATGTTGAAAATAATGAAATAAAAAAGAAATAAGAAGTGGAAATCATAACAAGAAAGTATTGTCCCACTTTCAAAGTTATGTACTTCAAAATCCCATTGGTGATAATTACGAAAATATTTATATAATTATATGAAAACCAATCAAACTCACATAAACATAAACAAAATAAGAGAAAATTTCTTGTTAAAACTAAAATAACCCAAATTCTATATCGTTCAAAAGAAAATTTGGGTGGATGTAGTTTGCCACAACAATTGGCAACATGTTGGGAGAACCAATTATCTTTGTTCATGAAAATATAAGAGAAAGAATATTAGATTTCAAGAATAAGAAAATCCATCAATTTTGCAATATCAATGATAACTTCTTTATGACTAATTAAAAAGATAATAAAATTACAATTATACTCGTAGCTATTCACTTAATCTTTACAGAGGGAAAGGGATAAAATTGATTTAAATTAAATATACATGAGAGAATACGATTTTAATTTGACTAATGTGCAGAGTTTTCTTACCATGAATAGATGCAATCAACTCGACTCATCTTTCTTTTACCTGGTATCGCTTCACTATGAACAAGCGCCCATAGACCTGACGAAGTTGCCTTGATATCATGTATACATTGACCCGCTTTATGTAAACTTCTATAGCCCTGATGGGTTTGTATACACTTCCCACACCTTTTGGTGTTTTCAACTTACTATATATTTAATTAATTAATCGTCTTTTGATCAAAATGTTTAAGATTTCAATTTGCAATGGTGAATAGGAAGTGAGGTGACATTGAAAGTAATTTTGATATATTGCATTTCATGGGGTAAAACTAAGCCTTTCATCTTGATATTTTCAAATCCCATGGTATTTATTTCAATTATAAAGGAAAATTAACTCTGAAAATACCAAATTTCAAAGTACTTTCCTAAGTAAATTTTCTTAGAAAAATATGAATTAATCATAAAGAAGCTATTATCATGATAACATAATATGAATGATATTTTTTATTTTCTTTATGCAATCCAAAAATAATGATTCTCTTTATTTAGAATGCATAAATGAGAGATATGTAAAGTACACAACATGAATCTGATTGTTAATAACAAACAACAAGAAAATCAAATGAAGAAACAATCAAAAGAAAGCAGTTGAGAAGAAGAAATGAAAATGAAAATGAAAACCAGAGACAAAATGAAAAAGAAAAACAATAATTATTATTATTTACATATTTACAAAGAGATGAACATTCTTTAGGAAAAATATGTCTTTAAGATGAGCCCATTTACAGGTAGAGTTTACTCTACTTTGTTAAGAGTTTGTAACATAAAAGTATATGGGCCTATCTTCTTAGAAATATGAAAAAGACCTAACCAGATATTTTGAAATTTGGTATCCTTGCCTTTTTCTTCATGGGATTTATCCCATTCCAGAACAAGGTCACCAACATCAAAACTCTTATCTCCTATTAAATGATTCTCAAACCATTGTTTACTAACCTTTTGATGATTGACATATGTTTGTTGATCTTTGTCTCTCACCTCTTCTAAATTGAAATTTTGAGCTAAGCACCTGCGTAAACTAGAGTAAGATTCTTCTTGGAAAGATTGCACCAATTTTGATGAAGGTAGGGAAATATGAGGGGGTAGTATAGTTTCTTTCCCATATACTAGAATACAAGGGGCAGTTCCTATTGATTCCTTGTAAGTAATCCTATCTACCCATAAAACATAAACAAGTGTTCTATGTCAATTCTTATGATTGTCAATAATAGTTTTCTTAATGATTTTCAAAAGGTTTTTATTAGTTCATTTAGCTTTACCATTATCTTGTGGGTAGTAATTAGAAGAATATTTTAATTCCATACCTTTGTGTATTGAAAATTTAGTAAGAGAAGCAACAAAAAAATAACTTGCATTGTCAAAAATAAGTGTGCTTAGGAGACCAAATCTAGTAATGATAAACTGTTCAATAAAGGATAATATCTTATCAACAATAACATTTTTTAATGGAATGTCCTCCATCCATTTTGTAAAGTAATTAGTTGGAGTAAGAATGTATCCATGTTGTTTGGAAGAATTAGGAACAATATCACCAATTATATCAAGACCCTATTTCTCGAATGGTTGTTCTATGATTATAGGTCACAAAGGTAATGTTGCTTTCCTATCTCTTCCAGCTAATGTTTGACATATTTTGCATTTCTAACAATAGGCATGTGTGTCTTTGAATATAATGTTGGCCAGTAATAACCTTCATGTAATTTTTTTTGTGTGCTAGTGTCTCCACTGAAATGGCCACCTCTTGGTCCATCATGCAAGTCAAATAAAAATTTATCAGCTTCATCCTTTTCTGAACATCTAAGCAGCACAGAATCATAATTATTTCTAAACAAGATTCCATTGATAAGCTAGTATTGATTGGATTTTAACTTCAATGCACATTTCTTATTTGCATCTAAATGTAAAGGTGATGTACCATAAGTGAAATAATAAATGAGATCTAAATATTATGAATTTGATAAATCAAGGGTAGAATATACATGTTTTAAATATTATGACACTTGCTTGTTAGAAGAATAATCAGACTGTGAATCAATAGTTTGAGTAACCAACTTATACAATCCTTGACCACGAAAAATCTGTGTTGGTATTATCTCAAGATCGTATTCTTCAAGCACAGTAACCCAATGGGATATTTTTTCTCCAAGATATTTATGTACCAACAAATTTCTTATTACAAAATGAATAACAATCACGTTGATATGAGACTTCGTTAGAAAAGGCCTAGATTTAAAAACCGCATAGGCTTTCTTTTCTACATCATAATATTTTAGGTTAGTGCCTTGCAATCCTGAACTCTTAAATTCTATTGGTACTTTTGCATCCTAATCTTTTTTTTTTTGTTAGCATGGCCGCATATGAATCATTAGAAGAAAAATTATATAAAGTAAATTCTTTATTATAATCAGGAGAAAGCAAAGAAGGAGCATGAATAATAGCCTATTTAACACAATCGAAAGTTTGTTTTCCTATTTCATTCCATTTAAAGATAGTATTATTTTTTTTATCATATTCTGCAAAGGAAAAACTATATGTGCAATATCAAGAACAAAATGCCTCACAAAGTTGATTTTTCCTAGAAATGATTGCATTGATTTCTTATTGTGAGGTAATGGAATTCGAGATATAGATTTTTTTCTAGAATGTTTGATTGTAATTCCTTCTTTGGACACAATAAATCCTAATAATTTTCCCTCTTGAAGTGCAAAAAATGATTTTTTAGGATTAAGCGAAATTCCATATTTTTGACATCGTTCCAAAATTTGCTTTAAGTGATAGATGTGATCTGAGCATGTTTTGGAATAGATAGTAATATAATCCAAATAAACAACAATAGATTTATTAACTAGTCCTTTAAAATCAACCTCCATTTCCCTTTGAAACGTTGCACTGACATTTATCAATCCAAATGGCATTTTTTGATAAGCATATGTGCCTCATTTGGTTATAAATTTTGTTTTGAGTCTATCATTTGGGTGCAATAGGATTTTATTGTACTCGGAAAACCCATCAATAAAGGATATCATTTCAGAGCGAGAAATTGATTGAAGAATCTGTTCCATAGGAGGTAATGGAAAATTATAATTTTCAGAAGCCCTATTAAGGTTTCTAAAATCGATGCAAATTTGAATGTCATTGTTATTCTTCCTAATTGGAACAAAATTAGACACCCATTTGGAATTCCTTACTGGAAATATAATTTTATCTCTTAATAATTTATTCAATTCAACTTATATTTGAGATTCAAGATTTGGATGAATTTTCCCAAGTTTTTGTTGAGCATGTTTTTCCTCAGGAAACAAGGGAATCATATGTTGTATTATTTATGTATCAAAAGTTTTTTACTCATCATACGACCAATAAAAAACATATTTATATTACTTAAGAAGACTTATAAATGCATCTCTCTCATATGGTGTACATCTTAACCCAAAGTTGACATTTTGTGGTTTCTGATCTGTGCCCAAATTAATGATCTCAAAATTCATAGTTGGACTATTCATTTTTCAATTTGTAGACTTTTAAAAATTTTCTTTGATATCATAAAAATATTCTAACTTAATAACAGATCTAGGGATAATATTTTATGACTTGATTTTATTACCTGAAAAAGATTTATTCAATTCATGATCATGTGAATTTTCATCAATAATTTCATTCTCGTAGGTTCCATTTGAAGTGAGAAAATTAATTATATCTTCATCAATGTTAAAAAATCTCCAATTGGTGAAATTATTAGGGACACAAGGTCTAAAACTTAATTTGATGGGAAATGTATTAGGACTAAAATCTTCTGGAGGAATAAGTTTAGAAGAAAAATTTGCTAATAAATCAACACTAGCATTTTGTAATATTGAAATAGGAGTGATATTGAATATAGAAAAATTGCAAATAAGGTCATGTACTAACTTTTGGTAATTCTTAATATGACTTGAAACACAATGAATTACATTTTTTACCTGTTTAATTATGATTTCTGAATCACCCAAAAGCAAGATATCATGCACATTCATTCTAATATCTTTTTTAAGACCATGTACTAATGCTTCATATTCAAGAAGGCTATTAGTACAATGAAACTCAAGTCTACATGTGAGCATGGTATTTTCTCCATTGTGATTAATCAAAATGCAACGTGCACCAGCTCCATCATTAGACTTTGATCCATCAAAATATAATTTCCAAAACTGATTATTTAGATATTTATTTACAAAACTATATGAAAAATTTACACAACGAGAAAAATAGGTTTGAGAAAAAATTTCAATTTCTGAACCAAGGGACATTTGTTCAAAAGGAGAGATTTGAGAAATGAAATCACCAAAAAATTAATCCATGGAATAATTTCCTATAATGCCATTAGTGAAAACTTTAGGTTCATTTTCACCATCTAGATCAGTAACATTAAACTTCATATGTTTTTACCTATCAACCTTGATCTGATTAGGCTTTCCATTAAAAGGAAGCTAGAGTTGTGACCAATCTATAGAGAAATATCCATTAAGTTTTGCAAACTAGTCTCGGCTTAAAATTAAACCATAGGCATCCAAAATACCAACAATAATGATATCTATGATTTGAAACACTTTATGATTGGACGACAGTCTAATAAGAACATATTTTAATTCACATGAGACATTTACCTTTGTTCAGTCTAATTACACAAACTATATAGCTGATTTTTGTGGATGGTCATTGATTTTAAGACAAACTGAATAAGGCATGATATTTGATGATGTGCCAAAATTAGCTAAACAATTATGTACATTTTTATTAAAAAATTCAATAGTAAGAAGAAATAGAGGAGTATGAGAATTGGATCTATCACCAATCAAAACTGCATCAATTTTCCTATTAAATGAAGAATTCTAGATGACTACATCCTTTCCTTTATTTTCTATTGTAGTGGTAGGAAAAGGTGATTTATGAGTAGTACCTAAGGCTTTTAACAAACTCTTTTTTTGATATTTCATCTTGCTCAACTCAAACAAAGAGATATTTTCTCTTGTGTTTTTCATATATTCAGTAATATCACACTATTAAATTTGGGTCATTTTGCAACATCTCTTTCGATGCTCTTGCGACGTTATGTCATGGATGTTGAGACAAATCTTGGCTCTCCCAAACATCGCTTCACATGTCATGGAAAGTGCAATGAACCTGAAAAAAATGTCACAAGCGTGATGACCCACAGAAGTTGTCGCAAGCCTGACAACCAGCATTGGTCATCGTAATAAAGAAAACCAACAGTTGGTGTCACACAAGCGACAAAGAATGGATATATTTGCAAGAACAAAAAAGATGGGATATCGTCACAAGAGAAACAAGGGAGGACAATCACCACAAGAGAAACAAGGAAGGGAAACCATCGTAAGAGTGACAAGGTAGGGATGTCATCGCAAGCATGACAAAAATGGGATATCGTCGCAAGAGCGACAAGTTAGGGATATTGTCACAAGAGTGAAAAGGTAAAGATTCTTGCAATGAATTAGATATATGATTGAAGAAAAGGATATCATCGCAAGAGAGACGAATGTAAGGATTCTTGTGACGAATTATATATACTACGATAAAACATTTTCATCGATAGTATAGCTAATTCGTCCCAAGAATCCTTAGACGACATATATTTATTTAAAAATAAAAAATAAAAATTGATTCCCTTATTCATAGAATTTCTATCACTTTGAAATATTCTTATGTAAACACAAGAGTTTGAATGTGGTAATGTTAGTGTGTCATTATTAAAAAGTTGTTTTGAAATTTGTATATTATTAGTACACCATAATATAAACTAAGGAAACTACTGAATAAAAAAAATTATAAAGGAAAAGTATTGATATGGTAGAGACCCACTATCACTCAGATGAGTTCATCATGTCTCCCAATTTAGAAGTTGCCACCACCATTACAACTACCACTAATGCAAAAACTTCCATGTTCTTGACAAGTGATTTATGGCCATGGAGATTCAAAAATAGCAAATAGGACTAGTAACACTTTATAATTGGTTCATAGTGAAATTCCTTACAACATAATTACTATAAAAATAATGAAACCACTAAACTACAATTATCATTTTTCACTTGCATACATCACACAAAGAACTTTTACACATTAAAGAAAAATTACAAAACTCGCATACATTGTACACAAAATTCTTGCAAATATATCCAATAAATTGATTACACACAATTTCTAAAATCTTCAGTTCTAATAAAACGTTGTATACAAAAAATTCTTGCAATGTATTCAATAGAGTGATTACACACAATTTCTAAAATATACAGTTGTGATAATGAACTATGTTTTTGATTGTTTCTCGTAACCAAATCTCCATTTTTTTGTTGAAAGAATGTAACGACCCCCTTGTTACGACTACTGACGAAGCAAAAAGTCCATATTTTTTTTTGTGTGTGTTTTAGGCAGGAAGGCAACGACGACACATAGTTGAACCACACAACCTGGTGGTGAACACAAGAAAGCATATTAGGCAATAGATAACTATGAATCCATGCATTAACGCAAGAGAAAGTGGGAGAAACATGTGTAAACCAACAAATAGAAATGTCTGCCCACTCGACTCAAACATGACCATGTCTGCAAGCTAAAGAAAAACATCCACCCTCCCAACACAATGACCTCAACGACCAGTAACTAGAACCTCAATGGCGTGCAACCAAACACATGGAGGCATTACACCCAAAGAACAAACAACAACTACAATGAACAACGCCCGCAATGGGTAGCACAGACTTTGTCTAAGTTATCATTCGCCTCTATCCATTAGGGTGTGCAAGGATCCCCTCCTAAGGAATCATTCAGTCACCCGATGATAGGCACGAAAACAACCGCGACAGAACAGCCTAACAAGACCAGGGACTCAATATGAATCCAACATGCTAGGAGTCATAGTAACTGACAAGAGACTACACCTACGCTGCCAAGCAATGGATCGACAAGATGCAAATGACATAGCTCAACAATTTGTGCAAGCTATTAAACAACTCGACAACCACCATAAACCCTAATTGTTAAGCATGATGTCTAAGTGTGAGTAGTGAACTAATATAAACGCTATTTATTATCATAAATGTGACCCAAAAATGTGCACCATTAAAAATGTTTCTATTATCACAAAAGTTATCATGAAGGTGAACTTAATATATGCGCTTAATAAAATCAAATATGCTTGGAAACAATTATACACTGTCTAGACTATAAGTGAACTACCTAGCAGAGGTGAATTATGAAACATCGTTGTGTAACAATGTGTGATTATATGATCATATAAACGCGGTGAAATTATCATTGTAATTAAATATGTGTAACCATATGATCCATATGATCATAGAAATGTAGTCATATAATTAATATAAATTCATAATCACATAGTCGCCTTACAATTGTGTAGTCTCCCAGTCACACATTTATATAAATTCGCAGAGTTTAAACATGATTTTGCCATCTAGTAAAAGGGAATCACTGTCTAATAAAGAATTAAAAATTAAAAAGGAAGTTGGAATAAGTATAACTTTCATGAATATTTATAGTCGTACAACATATTTAAAATCAAGTATAAAGTTGTTGTCAGACCATGAGTGCATTTAGTTGTCTACTAAATATTATATTGCTGGTGTAAGATATCCCTACAATGCATAAAATCACAATCCTTATACTATAAAAATTTCACTGTCATAGAATCGAATATATATAAGATCGTTGTTATCAATAAATCCTGTACATAAACTAAAATGTTGTCTATCATGCACTTTAAAAAAAACGTTGATATTAAAATAAAAAATGTCTATCCTTCACATAGAGGTGCTGGCCCTAAAATAGAAACGTTGTCTATATCCCAAGGTAAAAACGTTGCCATTACTTGTAATAAATTGTTGTCAGGCATTAGAGTAACGCGGAGTAGCAGGCATTCAAGTAAATTTTGTCACAAGGGATATGGGTAATCTCTCGATTAAAATACATTAAAACTGCATGGTAATGAATGGTAATGCTGGCATATTTATAGATGAAACTGCCTAGCAGAAAATTGTTATTTCCATAGGTAAAAACATGGAATCATAGACAAAGGTAAATGCATAGTTTTTATCAGTCAAAGTAGTAAATACACAGCCTCTATATTAAGGTGAACACAGACCATTCAACCAAACACAGGCACATAATAAAAATTTTCTAATGGCTATCGATTACCCATAACTACATATTAAATATTATATTGCTAAAACAAATGCTATCACTGGTATGTACAGTTTTTCCATCTATTAATATGATTACTGCTGATGTATTACAAATGTGAGTTTCAAAGTTAATCTCTAACGTGGCTGTCAATTAGTTCAATAATCACAGGGCCAGATAATGATGTTGTTGTAATAATACAATCTAGCAGTATTAAAACGTTATGTATTAAATCACTATGTACTGAAACAATAAGTAAAAAAAAAGGGCTATCCTTCTAGTCAACCCTGTCATAACGATACATATAAAAAAAATGCAAGTATTCACCGTTCCTGTAGGTAAAAATTCCATCCCAAAGGCAAATCACAGGCTATGTAAACAAGAATGCAATGGTTTAGAATCAGATATCATTTAACGAAATTATTGTGTAAATTATTGAAGCATTTACACAATGAGGGTAGGGGTAACACCAAGGAAGTTATTCTTCAAGGATTAATTCAACAAAAGAAAAAAAATTAAATGTTTGTTCAAGGATTAATTCAAAATTTGTGTGCCACATTCTAAAGCGATTACACACGGGATCATTTCAATAGTAATAACTAAATAAAAGTTGGGCTCATTTAATGTCCTTTCAATAAAACGAAAAGAAGTAGAAGATTGCAGCCAGAAACAATTAATCACAGGAGTAGAAGATACACCAATCACATCAAGGATTAAACATTCAACGTAGAGTTTATCACTCACACGGAGGCGCAAGATTAGAGATCAACCATGAGCAATCAACAAAGGTAGACAGCTGGGCAAAAAAGGCCGTCACTCATCATCCACACACAAAAAAGTAGAGCATTAGGATCTATAGGTCTATTAACACCGAAGTGACGACCGTCGATCCGTCTCCTAGCCGACTACTCAAGCGTGGACTGATGATCTAGGGATGGGGATGAAGTATAATGCACAAACTCTTCAAAATAAATCAATAAAACCAACAAGATAGTCACAACATTCAGGGATCGATTGCCAAGGGAATCAGTTCAATAAGCAAGCTTAAGGCTATGGTGAATTTAAGTTCTCGATTAAAATGCTAAGTAAAACACTTTTTTTACACAATTAAAAGTACATAAATGAAATCGTGATATCAATAGTAATCTACCATGAAAAATAAAAGCATGTGTACCATTACCCAAGGTGACTTCTCCAAGTCCTTGTCTCACACGCTTCGTGAAGCTCTTGCTTGCCGACCGATGAGATTTCACTGGTACCTCCCAACCAACACTAGGGGTACTCTTCTTCCCCCTTAGCCCCCCGAGCCACAAAGGGGCCACGTAAACCAAACTAGAGAACAACTAGCTCCCAACTCGCCTCGCAATGCTGAGCTACCACTCCTCACCGAGTTGGGTATCCCAGCTCCCACAAGATAAGTCAGTCAAGTAAAAAATTATGCAGCGTAATGTTACACATAAAGGAAGAGATCCATCCTCCTCCTCCCCCCTCCTTTATATAGAGTTTCTAAGTCATTTCTTTCCCAATTTCCCATTTAATTTAATGTTCAATAATTTAATTAAGAAAAATCCTCCCTGTACATGTGTCACCCATCCCCTTCGTTGCACCAGAAATTAATTTCATTAATTATTTAATTACTCCTATTTCCCTCACTCACCTAAAAGCATTCCTAGAATCGCTCCTAGGTATCCCCATATTCCCTTACACATTTTAATGACTTATCCTCTTACTAATTTACTAGTTGAGTTCAATTTAGAAAGTTCTTAAAGGCAAGATTACTTAGTTTCCCTTTTTCTTTATGTTTCCCCCTTTTTCCCTTAGTTTCCTAATTCATTTTAAGTTTCCCTCTTTTCCCTTTTTAACTAAAACTCAAATTAGCAAGTGTAGAAAATTACCTTCCTTTTTCCCCTCTTTCCTTTTAATTAATAATTTTTAATTAGCATATGTAGAATAACAATCAATCCCTTTTAAAATTTTAATCCCTCAATATAATTTGATTTTAATAAATTAGTTGAATTTCTTACCCCCTTCTCATCACATGTTTAATGATTATTATTATTATTTTACCATAAGTAGCACTTAGACCTAGATTTTATTTTCCTAGGTCGGGTGACATTTTATTAGGGAATTTTTTTTTTTTTTTTAAATCTTTCTTATCACATTATTTGTTCTAAGGCCATCTAGGTTTATTCACTTATTAGTTAACAATGCGACATGTCCTCCAGAACGCACTAGGTGATCCAAGGGTGCCACTCGCCTCATTTTGTTTCCCTTACGCAATGTGCCCTTCAAGATGCACTACATGCTCCAAGGGTGTCACTCAACCCTTTTCATTTCCCTTGTGTGACATGCCCTTTAGGACATACTACGTGCTCCAAGGGTGCCACTCACCCCTTTCCATTTCCCTTGTGCGATGTTCCCTTCAAGATGCACTACATGCTCCAAGGGTTCCAATCACCCCTTGACTGAATTGATAGACATCAAAAACCGCTGGAATCAATACTTTGCTAGGTGATCTTGTAGGAGACTAAGAGCCTCTAAGGAATAAGGCCCATGCCTTATTGTGCACCCTTATAATAATCATGAGTGACTACCATAGTCTTCCCTCATGACATCGCGGGTCTTCTTGAACTAGGTAATCGTTAACCTACAATTCAAGACATGATGAGAGTGCTAGTAGGCTATGGCAAGGCTTCTATCCACACCTCTCCCTCAACTTCTCTGGTTATCGTGCGTGACTACTCTGCTCCACATGTGAGTCTGGTTGGAAAGATATTGTCAACCTTCATCATCAACAAATCATGTCATAAATAAAATCCATAATCATAACATCTAATCATATGAACATATGTCATATATACAACAATCAAACCCCAATAGTCCACTCCCTGACTCAATCCAGAGTCCAAGGGTTTCATCAATGCCTCAAAAACATCGACGTTGAAATCTTCCATACTCAGGAGAACCGAGTCAATAGCACCTATCTAAGTCGATACAACAAAATAACATATAATCACATCCATAATGCCTGATAATCATAATCAACGGCCAATAGTATAATAATCTGGATCACTTGCAGACAAGTGTCCTCAAAGAATAAGTTCGATCAGTGCGCACAAGAGCGGGATGTTACATACACCCCCCCCTCTTGGTCTAAGGTCGTCTTGAAGTTTCAGAGTATATAAGTGCCAAAATAATGTGTATCACAGTGTCATGAGTCTATATATCAAACAAAAATGAAAACTATTGGCGTATATCATATGCATCCTCCTAGGTTGCCAAGTGCGGACTATAGTTGTCCCATTGGACCTTGACCTGATCTATGGTTTGATGTCGTATCTATCGAATGAAACGATCCATGATGCAGATAAGCTCAGATGTGAGTGCCCCCTCATCTTGATACCTGCAAGGAACACATGTCAATAACATGTGTAGGATCACTAATATAATTTCTCAAAATAGATACATGATAACAATCATGCATACGCCTCAAAGAATCAGGAAAGTCTAGTCGATAAGCCACAGACCCCTTCCTCTCCACAATCCCGAAAGGTCCCACAAACCTAGGAGAGATTTTATCCTTCCCTTCCCAACTTGATCTAACGCTTATGCGGTTTTACCCATAAGAAGACTCGATCACCAACCTCGTAACTATGGTCGACACGACGCACATAGGCATAACTCTTTTGTCGATCCTGGGCTTCTTTGATCCTTTGTATTATTGATTGCGTTTGATATTCCATTTCTTGGATTTCTTCTGGTCCCACCAGGACCCTATCCTCAAGCCAATCCCAATTCAAAGGCATCTAACATGGTCTCCCATAAAGAAACTCGAAGGGCGCCATCAAAATGGTTCTTTGGTAACTCTTGTTATATGTGAATTCTACCAGTGGCAAGAATTCTTCCCAACACTTTTGTTGGTCCATCATGTACATGTACAACATGTCTTCCAATATTTGGTTTGTTCGTTCGGTCTTCTCATCTGTCTCTGGGTGATACACAGTACTAAAGTTAATTTGGGTTCCCAAGGCCTCTTGGAAACTAGTTCAATCTCGTCTAGTAAACAACGATCCTCGATCAGATATAAAACTCTTAGGCACACCATGCAGCCTCACAATCTCACTGATGAAAACTATAGCTATGTCAGGTGCCCGATACGTCGTATGCATAGGAATAAAATAATCACTCTTCGTTAGAGTGTTGACTACTAAAAAAATCGAGTAGTGTCTCCTTGCCATCAATGGCAATAAAATAATTAAATCCATCGAAATGACCTCCCATTTCTATTATGGAATAGCGTGTGGCTATAGTAATCCTATTGGATGTCTATGTTCAGCCTTCACCTGCCGACATTCTAGATATCTGGCCACATAGTTGACTATGTCCATCTTCATTCCTTTCCAGAAGAATAAGGGTTTAAGGTTTTCCCTCATCTTCATGACTCCTGGGTAAGCCATGTACACTGCTTTGTGAGCCTCGTTTAGGATCAAACTCCTCAACTCACCATTTGGTGGTCCATGAATTCTATTTTTAAATCTCAAAATTCCATCTTCATCCAATGTAAATCCTTCAAATCTTGGTACCATCATTGTGTTTTATCCAATAAAATCCTTGACCACTTTGTAGCAGTCATCCAATCCCCTCTCCGATGACATCCCAGGTAACTCCTTCAAAAAGATGTCTGCAAACTCTCTCACCACCAGAAGTTGTTCTAGACCTTCCACTACTCCCTTATCGTTTAATGCAAGTATCACATAAATATTACATCCCTTGCACATGATTTTTCATAACTGCAAGGAAGAGATAAACCATAGGGAAAATCCCTGGTTCCGACCTACAATCATGCATTTGTTTCCCTCATCATTGACCAAGGTCAATCGTTTTGTCTTACAGTTGAGAATCACGTCATGCGATTCTAACCAGTCCATACTGATCACTACATCATAATATCCTAAGATCATGATGTACAGGTTGGCCTTGATAAAAGACTCTCCCAGGGTAAGGGTACCACCTATAAACTTTCCTCCAACCTTTTGTTTGGCTTCTGAAGCCATCTCTACAAAGCTAAACTCATCATGTTTGACTACCTTTACCTTAATCCTCTTTAGTGCTACACCATAAACGAAATTCTCGGTATCACCGGGATCTATCAAAATACTAAGGGTTTAGTCAACGACGATACCTGACGTCTCGAGAATAATCAAATAGTGCTCTATCTAGTGGCTATTCACCACTACATGAATCCCGTGAGCCTTGCCCAAATATCCCATGGTAGTGGGTTCGACTGATCCATATGCTCTAGTACTCTCCATTGGGTAGTTGTGCTAGTAGTGTGGCTCCCCACAAGTACAACAACCCTTCTTTGGTCTAGTACTCCTACAACCCGAAGTAGAAGATGAAATCCCATTGGCCTAGAATCCTGGTCTATTTTGCTGAACAGGCCTAAACTGTTGTTGTTGTTGTCGATGTTTTTGTTGATGTTGTGGTCCCCGATAAGGATTCTGCTATTGAGGATTTTGTTGCCGAGGTGTAGTGAAATTGGATCCTCTCTGGAAGCCATGATATCATGGCGTATGTCTGGCTAGTGTGTGATGTTGCTGGGCACCAGATGACACCTACCTTGACGGTATCGCTAGAGTCCTTCTCTGACCCCTGCTAAAAAGATCCTCCTTTGTTATGAGAGCCTTCTGGATGACATCATGCAAGGTCTGAGGCATCAAAATCCTAACCCTAGCACGTATGCTAAAATCAAGTCCAAACACGAACCTGTTGACCTTATGTTTCTTGGTATAAAGGAGTGGAGCATACCAAATAAACTCCACAAAATGATCCTGATACTTGAGCACCCTACAACCACCCTATCGAAAGGTGTTGAACTCGTTGAGATGACGCTCAATGAGTTCCTCTGATAGGTACCTCTCTTGGAATCATTCCTTGAACAATTCCCATGAAATGTCGTCGACGACCAAGTTGAGAAGTTGCAGGAGCATCTTCCACTGTATAAGAGCGCTCCCCCTTCAGTTGAAAAACCACCATGTGGACCTTCAAGTTGGAGGTTGTAATCATGAATCATAAAGCACATCGCCTTGGTATATAGTCATGCCTCGATGAAACAACCATTTGTGGCACCTGAGGACTGAAGAACTCATCTCTCTCGAGTTCTCGGTGGATGCTAACAATATTGGATGGGGCACACTATGGACCCTCAAGGGTACAGGCTCGCTGGCCTCACTCGGTATAGATGGTGAATCAAGGCCTTTTGACAATACCTAGAAGTGCCTTGTCATACCATCATCATCCCTTACAATAATCAAATCCAACCCAAGGAATTGTTCCTCCCCTTAGGTGTTAGACTCCAAGGGCATGGACAATTCTAGAGGGGTCGCATCCCCTTCCATGACACGACATTGCGACCCTCAGTGACATCCTCTAATCAAGATCACCGCATGGACATGAATTTGTTTTCAATCAATTCTAGGTTCAAACTCAAGGGTTTATTTCACTGGAAAGCATGGCGATCCATGGTTGCAAGGTTGCACTCCCTCTGATACCATGTGTAACAACCCCCTCGTTACGACTACAAGCGAACCAAAAAGTGAATTTTTTTTTGTGTGTGTTTTATGAAGGAAGGAAATGATGACACACAGTTGAACCACACAACCTAACGATGAACACAAGCACAAAGATTAGGCAATACATAACTATGAATCCACACACTAGTGCAATATAAACTGGGTAAAACATGCGTAAACCAATAGATATAAATGACTTCCCGCCTGACTCAAACATGACCATGCCTGAAAGATAAAGGACAACATCCACCCTCCTGACACAATAGCCTTAAAGACCAATAACTAGAACCTCAATGGCCCACAACCAAATGCATGTAGGAGTTACATCCCAAGCACCAACAATAACTACCACGAACAACGCCCGCAACAGGTAGCACAGACTGTGACCAAGTTATAATTTGTCTCTATCCATTAGGGCATGCAAGGATCCCCTCCTCAGGAATCATGCGGTCGCCCAGTGATAGGCCGAAAACAATTGTGAAAAACCAACCTAACTAGACCAAGTACTCAATATGAATCCAGCACGCTAGGAGTTGTAGTAAATGACAAGAGACTACACCTATGCCCGCAAGCAACGGGTTGACAGGACACAAATGACATTTCTCAACAATTTGCACAAGATATTAAACAACTTGACAACCACCATAAACCCTAATTGTTAAGCATGACGTCTAAGTGTGAGTAGTGAACTAATATAAATGTTAATTTTTATCATAAACGTGACAAAAATGCGCACCATTAAAAATGTTACTATTATCACAAAAGTTATCATGAAGGTGAACTTAATATATGTGCTTAACAAAATCAAATATGCTTGGAAACAATTATACACTGTCTAGAGTATAAGTGAACTACCTAGAAAAGGTGAATTATGAAACATCGTTGTGTAACAATGTGTGATTACATGATCATATAAGTGCAGTGAAATGATTATTTTAATTCCATATGTGTAACCATATGATCCATATGATCATAGAAATGCATTCATATAATTAATATAAATTCATAGTCATACAGTCACCTTACAATTGCGTAGTCTCCCAGTCACTTATTTATATAAATTCATAGAGTTTAAACATGATTTTTCCGTTTAATAAAAGGGAATCACTGTCTAACAAATAATTAAAAATTAAAAGGGAAGTTGGAATAAGTATAACTATCATGAATATTTACAGTCGTACAACATATTTAAAATCAAGTATAAAGTTGTTGTTAGACCATGAGTGCATTTAGCTATCTACTGAATATTATATTGTTGGTGTAAGATATCCTTGCAATGCATAAAATCATAGTCCTTATACTATAAAAATTTCATTGTCACAGAATCAAATATATATAAGATAATTTTTATCAATAAATCCTTCAAATAAACTAAAACGCTATCTATTATGCACTTTAAAAAAAATGTTGATATCAAAATAAAAACTGTCTATCCTTCACATAGAGGCATTGACCCTAAAACAGAAACGTTGTCTATCTCCCAAGGTAAAACGTTGACATTACTTGTAATAAATTGATGTCAGGCATTAGAGTAACACGGAGTAACAGGAATTTAGGTAAACATTTTCAGAAGGGATATGGGTAACCTCTCGGTTAAAATACATTAAAATCGTAGGGTAATGAATGGTAATGCTGGCATATTTATAGATGAAACCGCCTAGCAGAAAATTGTTATTGTCATAGGTAAAAACGTGGAGTTACGGACAGAGGTAAATGTGTAGTGATTATCAGTCAAAGTAGTAAATACATAGCCTCTATATTAAGGTGAACACAAACCATTCAACCAAACACAGGCACACAATAAAAATTTTCCAATGGTTGTCGATCACCTAAAGATGCATATTAAATATTATATTGTTGAAACAAATGCTATCGCTGGTATGTACGATTTTGTCATCTATTAATATAATTAATGCTAGTGTATTACAACTGTGATTCATAGATTTAATCTCTGACATGGCTGTTAATTAGTTCATTAATCACAGGGTCAGATATTGATGTTGTTGTATTAATACAATCTAGCAGTATTCAAACGTTATGTATTAAATCACTATGTACTGAAATGCTAAGTAAAAACAAAGAGGGCTATCCTTCCCTTTAATGTTTTCATAACGATACATATAAAAAAAAAATTCATGTATTCACCATTCCCGTAGGTAAAAACACCATCCTAAAAGAAAATCCCAGGCTATGTAAACAAGAATGCAACGGTTTAGAATTAGATCTCATTTAACAAAATGATTGTGTAAATTACTAAAGCATTTACACAACGAGGGCAAGGATAAAAACAAGGAAGTTATTCTTCAAGGATTAATTCAATAGAAGAAAAAAAACTAAATGTTTGTTCAAGGATTAATTCGAAATGTGTGTGCCACATTCTGAAGTGATTACACAAGGGATCATTTCAATAGTAAAAACTAAATAAAACATGGGCTCACTGGATGGACTTTCAACAAAATGAAAATTAGTAGAAGATCGCAGCAAGAAACAATCAATCACAAGAGTAGAAGATCGCAACAAGAAACAATCAATCGCAAGAGTAGAAGATACGCTAATCGTAGCAAGGATTAAACCTTCAACGCAGAGTTTATCACTCACATGAACGCGTAAGATTAGAGATCAAGCATGAACAATCAACATGGGTAGACAACTGGACAAAAAAATCCTTCTCTCATCATCCACACACAAAAAAGAAGGGCATTAAGATCTATAGGTCTATTAACACCGAAGTGATGATCATCGATATGGCTCTTGTCCGACTTCTCAGGCACGGACTAATGATCTAGGGATGGGGATGAAGTATAATGCACAAACGCTTCACAATAAATCAATAAAACCACTAGGGCAGTCACAACATTCAGGGATCGATTGCCAAGGGAATCAGTTCAAGCAATGAGCTTAAGGCTATGGTGAATTTAAGTTCTCGATTAAAATGTTAAGTAAAACACTTTCTTTACACAATTAAAAGTACATAAATGAAAGTGTAAGATCAATAGTAATCTACAATGCAAAATAAAAGAAGGCGTACTATAACCAGGGATGATTTTAAGGATGGAAATTTATTTTAAAATGTAGAAACCTTGGAGAATTTTACTAATCCTTAATATGCCAACTATAAATGTTTGGCAATGTTTTTGTAAAAATATTCAAATTTCTAAGGATTTTATATAGTTTTTATAAAAAAATTGTGATTTTTAATGTAAAATAATTTTATGCTATAGAATTTGGGTGAATCATTTTTAAAATAGAGAATCTTTTTTTTGGAAAAACCATGGAAAATTAGACCATGAGTGAAATTTAGCCCCTAAAATCATCCCTGACCATAACTCAAGGTGACCACTCTGATTCATTGTCTCATGCGCTCCATGCAGCTCCTACTTACTGATCGATGAGACTTCACTGGTACCTCCCAACCAACACTAGGGGTAATCTTCTTACCCCTTAGCCCCCCAAGCTGCAAAGGGGACACACACACAAAACCTAAGAACAACTAGCTCCCATCTCTCCTCGCAAGGCCGAGCTACCACTCCTCACTGAGCTGGGTATCCCAACTCCCACAAGATAAGTTAGTCAAGTCAAATATTTTTCAGCGTAATGGTTTTCAGCAAGGAAGAGATCCATCCTCCTACTCCTCCCTCCTTTATATAGAGGTTCTAAGTCATCGTTAAAAACTCCCCGTACATGTGTCACCCATCCCCTTCGTTGCAACAGAAATTAATTTCATTAATTATTTAATTACTCCTATTTCCCTCACCCACCTAAAATAATTCCTAGAATCGCTCTTAGTTGTCCCCATATTCCCTTACACATTTTATTGACTTACCCCCTTACTAATTTACTAGTTTAGTTCAATTTAGAAAGTTCTTAAAGGAAAGATTCCTTAGTTTCCCTTTTCCTTTATGTTTCTCCCTTTTTCCCTTAGTTTCCTAGTTCTTTTTAAGTTTCCCTCTTTGCCCTTTTTATCTAAAACTCAAATTAACAAGTGTAGAAAATTACCTTTTCCCCCTCTTTCCTTTTAATTAATAATTTTTAATTATCATATGTAGACTAAGAATCAATTCCCTTTTAAAATTTTAATCCCTCAATATAATTTGATTTTAATAAATTAATTGAATTTCTTACCCCCTTCTCGTCACATGTTTAATGATTATTATTATTATTATTATTATTTTACCATAAGTAGCACGTAGACCTAGATTTCATTTTCCTAGGTCAGGCGACATTTTATTAGGGAAATGGTTTTTTGTTAAATATTTCTTACCACATTATTGGTTTTAAGGCCATCTAGGTTTATTCACTTATTAGTTAACAATGCGACATGCCCTTCAAGATGCACTAGGTGCTCCAAGGGTGCCACTCACCTCATTCGGTTTCCCTTGTGCGACGTTCCCTTCAGGACACACTACATGCTCCAAGCATGCCACTCGCCCCTTTTTGTCTACCTTGCGCGACGTGCCCTTCAAGACACACTACGTGCTCCAAGGGTGTCACTCGTCCCTTTCTGTTTCCCTTGTGCGACATGCCCTTCAGGATGCACTACGTGCTCCAAAGGTGTCACTCGTCCCTTTCTGTTTCCCTTGTGCGACATGCCCTTCAAGATGCACTACGTGCTCCAAGGGTGCCACTCACCCCTTGACTGACTTGGTAGATATCAAAAACCCCTAGAGTCAATACTCCACTAGGTGATCATGTGGGAGACTAAGGGCCTCTAAGGAATAATTCCCCTTCCTTATTGTGCACCCCTTAGAATCATTGTGAGCGACTATGGCAGTCTTCCCTCATGACATCATGGGTCTTCTCGAACTAGGTAATCGTTAACCTACAGTTCAAGCCACGATGAGAGTGCTAGTAGGTTGTGACAGTGTTTCTATCCACGCCTCTCCCTTAACGTCTCTGGTTATTGTGTCTGACCCCTCTACTCCACATGTGAGTCTGGTCAACAATTTATCGTCAACCTGCATCATCAACGAATCATGTCAGAAATAAAACCCATAATCATAACATCTAATTAGATGCACATATGTCATATATACAACAATCAAACCCCAATTGTAACAACCCTAGTTAAATAATTAATTGTCATAGTTAAATAATTGTTTAAAGTATATTAAGTTTAATTAATTAACCAATTAATTGTCCTGAATTATTAATTGTTTAATGTATATTAATTAATTGATTGATTAATTAATTAACTCATTAAATATTTGGGTAATGATTTTAAGTTCAATAAATTTTAATTTATTAAAAGAAAACTTAACATATCGAAGGATGGAACCATTAAGGAGAAGGGGATAAGGTGGTTGGAATTGAATTGAGGGATAAGGTGGTTGTCATTGAATGGAGATATAAGGTGGGTGAGTCTTAATGAAAGGAAGAGGCGGTGAATGGGGAAGGGGCTTATGAGGGGGAAGCACAGTTGGGAGAAGGAGACTTTTGCAGAGAGAATTATTTTCATATTAGGAGATTGTATTGGGGATTTTTTTTTTGAAGGGATATTTTGGCGGGGAAGATTGGAAGACTGTATTACGGGTTTTGGCTGGAGAAGCCTGTGTAAGGACTATTACAAGGGGGAACCTGTTACTGGGAGTTTTGGGCTCGGGGGCCAAGAATCCTTATGGAATCTTGGGGCTAGGGAGCCGGAGAGGCTCTGTTCCTAGCTAACTGGGTGGTTAGACGGTTTTGGGTAGTGCATCAAGAAAAGCATCAGGCAGAGTTGCAAAACAGCGGTAGCATCAGTTAGAGGTATGTATTTTCATTTTTTTGTTGTGTTATATAATTTATTATGATCTACTCATAAAATTTAATTAAGATGAATGGTTATATGTTGGTTATGAAATTGTGAAGATGTTAGGATAGCATTTCTCTAATTTAATTTATGTTTTATAATTAAATTTATGTTTTATAAGGCTTTGTAGGAAGAGACCTTACACATGGTATCAGAGCCCTAGTTTAAAATCTGGGGTCAAGGGCCTACCTGCCCACCCATCCTCTTGACTCAAGGATAAATGTTGTACCTTATGATCCTTAATCAACCATGAAAAAACCTAGGCTTGCAACCTTGAAACCATTACAACCCTTTAACAAAAATATATATATAACCTGCAGCCTGTTAACAACCAAAATAACCCAAAAAACCTTAGAAACTGTTGTAGCAGAAGGGGTAGGTGGTACAAAAGAGCCCCAAAATGTCTTTAATCTATGAGAACCAACACTTGTTAACCTACAACCTATAAAAAGCCTCATAAATGATAGATGAGCTTTTTCTTTATAAAAAACAAAAACAAGTGAGATTTTTTCTCTTTTAAAAAAATAATTGTTTTTTTTTTTTTATGTATATACAGATCTACTTAAAATATTTTTTTATTACTACTTACTTTTCTAAATAAAATTGGTATTATAAAAAAAAAAGGAACCTATAAACACTAGCCTAAAGAAGTCGTCAAAGGCCTTTTCCTACTCAGGCGCATGAATACAATCAAGCTCCTCAAGTCCTTGTGGCAACCCACCCCGAAAGCCAGCTATGACACAGGGCATGGAAAATAATGATTCAACCTCAGACTAGAAGTGGGTTCCTCAAATTTGGAATTTAAATAACCAGCCGACAACCCCAAGCTCCGAGATATAAGTTCGAGCAATTTGAAAGAAAGCTTCTCCATGGCTTCCAAGTGACAGTTCCTACTCTGAGATCCGTGCCTATAACTATTTCTAACTTCTAGGAACAATTCTAGATGGCAACTCCTGTGCTCACTATCAAAAATATATTTTGATATGAAAATATTTTATTAAATGGGGCTCTAATGACACTATTATGATTCTAAGGGGATGAACAATTTCTAATTCTATGTGGATTTATTGCAACAAACTGTAGTATTATAATAGCAATAACCACAACAGGTTAACAATGATGGCAAACGTAGGTACAACAAATCCAAAATAATAAGTTTGGCAGGGTATAGTAGTTTATCAGAAAATTTGGTTATAACAAATTCTTCTACTCTACCACAAAAAAAAAACATATGTTGGAAACCATTATGCCAGAAAACTCAATCATAACATTATTGATACTCAATTGCACTACGCATCACATTCAATCGACCTGTCACAGTTAAAAACAAAACTAGGCTAAATGAAGGAGCAACAGACATGCATTATCAACATTTTGAGGTTTTCCTCATATACGAAAGCTCCTTCCAAAAAAAAAGGGGGAGCTATGAATTCAATTTTCTTTTATGAGGAATCAAACTACTGAAACATTATGCAGCCCAAATTATTGGCCAAGGGCCAATCTCCAAGCATTCCAGCACCTTCCATCAAATAGAACATGCGTTAGAAACTATATATAAAACACGAATCATGTCAAAACCAAGCATCGTGCCTTTTCTTCTTATGTCTCATCAAACAGGTACAATGTCTTCTGGTCAATCACCAACTCAATACCAATCATCGAGCCCCTTTCCCTTATATCTCCTACGACTTCATTTTTCTCTTGGAGAACTCTTAAGCGCTCATGTAAAAACAAAATAACCCACAATAACACAATGTTCTTGTCATTTTTCTTTGTCCAACACCTTTAAAAAGATAAGGCCATCAACAGAGAAAACATGATTTCCACCAAAAGTGTTGAATTGAATACGTTCTGCCATAACACTTGCAATTTTAGGAGTTGATACAACTGCTTCTAGGGGAAGCCCATTTCTAATACCCTTCGCGATAGTCACTATATCAGGGATAACAACCTATGTTTCAAAACCCCAGTGGAGCTAAGCATACCATAGTTGTTCACACCATTTATAGCTGAAACCAAGCACCTAACCCACCAAGCCTCAGGACACAAGGAGGAGCTCATGAGAGAGACCTAATAGGGGTGCACTATGCATCCATTGACTGCGCCTTAGACCACCTCTACCTCTGCATTCAAGTGACAACTCTGTGAGCATAGCGAGGGAGTCTCTAACTTCACGTGGTCACCCACTACCGCTATCTCTGCTCGGTTTCTAACTAAAAGGCCTCTGAATCTGGGACTTCAACATGGGTGATTCTGTGATATCAAACTCACGACATTCCTTGTAATGGATGTGTATACCCTAGTGAAAGCACATGGAAGTCACCGCCACCAGCACCCAAGTCGTGAGCCATCAAACGCCCAACAAGGGAAGCCATAAGTGAAAGACCATAGGCAGAGCGACAAGATTAGGGAAAATGCAAGAGTAAGTTGGGGTTACGGTTTCAGTAGTTATTTTATTTTATTTTTTATTTTTATTATTTTTTTTTATTTGGTGTGGACAAGTGGTAAAAGAGGGAGGGGGCACATGGGCCTCATGCGAGGACCCGCGATGCCTATTTCAAAATTTAAACTATTTATTTATTTATTGTTTAAATTTAATATTTATTTTAATTTTTAATTTTTATTATTGTTTTAATTATTTATTTATGTTAATTTGTTTTAATTTTTTATATTTAAAGCTCAATTGTTTCAATTTTTTTTTATTTTTTTTAATTTAAAACCTTAATTGTTTTAAATTTAACTAAATTGAAAATGTATTGGTTTTAAATGGGTTTAGAATTTTAAATTGAATTATTTCACTTAATTAAGAGATTGATTAAAGTAAGGTACCTAGTATTAATTAATGTTAATAGGTTATTAATAATATGAGTAATTAATTAAGTGATTAAATGTTAATATGTACATGATAAGGATACTAATAATATTATTAAATTTTGGATTGGATTAGATATGTTGATTAAGACTATTGAAACTTAGGTTAAAGTTTAGTCTAGGTTAGTAGGTTTTTAATAATTAATCAACATTATATTCAAGATCACCTTACCTAGTTTTAAAGAAAATTTCAAAGATTTAGACTAGGATAAGCGGGAGGGGGATCCATGCGCACTAAGAAAGTAAGTTAGAGGAATGGTACAATGCTAGTGTAGCTACCAAGCGAGGGAGTCAGTAGTTTTTTTAGGCGAAGACACCAATCTTATAGGCTTTCGACCCTGACCTAGCCACTTCCCCTAAAGACAGTAACGTCTGTTTACAAACAAGTAAAAAAAAAAACTTACGCCTAACCTTGTTTTCTAGTTTAACTTGTGCAAATGTGAATTGTCCTAGACTCACCCTGACAAACTTTTGGTCGATGCAGATCCAATTAGACAGGATGGTTAGGACTCGAGGAAATCGAGGCAGAGGGGCATCGTCGTAGGGGCCGCCAACGCCACCACCACCATCGTCAGAATTATCCCTCATTTTGTGCTCTTTGGAGGCCATAACTGAGACTTTAAAGGGGCGTCATCCAACAGGGCTCGAAGTGGAGCCCCCATCATATGGAACAGGTAATCCTGAAGCGTCGAGGGATTCAGGGGGAGGACCTCCACCTGAGGACATCACTAGAGAACTGCAGAAGATCAAACTTCTAGAGTTTGTTGGGGGTCGTGCCAGTGAATGTGCAAAGGCATGGTTGGAAGGAATGAAAAGGTGTTTTGTCTTAAAAGACTATGCATCCACTTCAAAGGTGAAGATAGCAATTTTTCAGTTGAGAGACAGTGCCTTGAACTGGTGGGGAAACCTGGAGAGGAAATTGCACCTTACCCTAGACACCGTCTCTTGGGAACTTTTTGAGGAGAGGTTCTGAAGGTAATATCTACCAGCTTACTATGAGGAACAACAGGTGGGAGAATTTCATGCTCTAGTATAGGGAAACATGACCATAGAAGAATACGAGATCAGATTTATGGAATTGGTCAAATATGTTTCATACATGGATAATGATCAATGACAGGTAGAACGATTTGTCTATGGGTTAAACCCTAAGATAAGGGCCATGGTGCAGATGTGGACACCGTCTTCGGTAGCGGAAGCAGTAGAAAATGCCCGTTATGCTGAGGAACACATGAAATTAAATGGAGGTATGAGGTCGACCTTTCCACATTGTCCTAGATTCATGGGGAAGGCCCCTAGGAAATTTCCAAAGGGAGGGATCTGAGGGCCACCTCCATATGGTAATAGAGTCACACCAAGGATAGTCACCATAGGTATTTCAATGGTAGCGAGTGTGGCATTTCGTTCATCACCAATGACACAGGCAAGTCCACGACCATCTTAGGGAGTAGCTAGTAGGGGCAGGAGTTCCAGGGGAAGGAGCTCATTTCAGAGACCATCACAGAGCAGTGCACAGGTTCCATCTCATGTTACGTGTTGGGGGTGTGGAGGACCCCATTACTAGCGTGACTACCCAGAGTTACAATCAGGATTTGTGCATAGAGAAGGAAAGGCCCCGATGGGAAGAGCAAGTGGTAGCCACCAGATTTATGCAGCAGTTAATAATCGCCAGGCAGAACATCAATCCATGGTGGTGGAATCGTCAGGTATGCTAAATAATATCAATGTTAAAGTTTTATTTGATTCTAGTGCTACAGATAGTTTCATTTCACCATCTGCATTAGAAAAGAGTGGGTTGGTATCCTACGAGAATGATTACTTTAAACAAGTCGATATGGATTCGGGGGAAAAACAAGTGGTAGGACCAAGCATTGACAATTTTCTAGTAGACCTGGGGGTGTGTACTACCAGGTTGAAAGTATACATCACAACTCTCGGGGCATATGACTTAATCATTGGAATGGACTGGTTAGAATCTCATCAAGCTATGGTAGACTGTTTCACAAAAAGGGTGCTTTGTGTTGATGATGAAGGAAGGCCAGTAGAGATCCATGGTGTATGGAGAAAGGTGTCTCTACACTTTATCTCAACTATGAGTGTTAAATGGTGCATGAGGCAAGGGTGTCTACTTTATGTTGTGGAAGTAGTGAATGAAAGGAGGGGACCCTCCTTAGATCAGTACCTAGTATTGTCAGAGTTTAAGGATGTTTTTTCGAACGATTTTCCAGGGTTACCTCCTAAGAGGGAGCTTGATTTTACTATTGAGCTAAAACCTGGTGCAGAACCAATTTCCAAGACTCCGTATAGGATGACAGCGCCAAAACTTTGTGAGTTGCAGATGCAGTTGAAAGAGCTACTTGACTTAGAGATAATAAGGCCTAGTGTCTCACCTTGGGGTGCACCAGTAATCTTTGTGAAGAAGAAGGATGGTTCCTTATGACTGTGTATAGATTACAGGGACTTGAACCGTGCTATAGTGAAAAATAGGTACCCAATTCCATGGATAGATGATCTCTTTGATCAGATGAAAGGATCAACGGTATTCTGAAAAATTGATTTGTGATCAGGGTATCACCAGTTAAGGATTAAGGAAGGCGATATTCCTAAAACTGGCTTTCGAACTTGGTTTGGGCATTTAGATTAACCAATGCACCAGTAGTATTCATGAGCCTCATGAATGGTGTATTCCAAAAGTACTTAGACCTCTTTGTATAAGTATTTTTAGATTATATCCTCGTCTATTCCAGGAATGAAAGAGAGCATGAGGAACTCTTGTGAGTGGTGTTGTCCTGCCTTAGAGAGAACAAATTATATGGGAATTTGTTGAAGTGCTCCTTCTTCTAGAAAGAAATTAACTATTTAGGTCATATCATTTCCGGGGAAGGAATCTCCGTGGACCCACAAAATCTAAAGGCCATTATGGAGTGGTCAGTCTCGAAAAATATTCATGAGGTAAGAAGCGTCATTGGGCTAGCAGGTTATTATCAAAGATTTTTGGAAGGGTTCTCTAAAATAGCGAAACCCATCACCACTTTGCAGCGCAAGGGGGTCACGTATGAATGTACAAAACAATGTGATAGTGCATTCATCGAGCTTAAGAGGTTACTAACTAGTGCGCCAATTCTACGAGTGCCAGATATGGAAAAGGACTTCACAGTCTGCATGGATTCCTCGAAGCAAGGTTTGGGGGCCTTGGTAATGCAAGATGGGGGAGTGATAGCTTATGCGTTAAGGAAGTTGAAGAAACACGAGGAGATTTATGCTACTCATGATTTAGAGTTGGCAATTGTAATGCTATCTCTGAAACTTTGGAGGCACTATCTAGTAGGATGAAACTTTGAGCTCAAAATGAACCATCAAAGTTTAAAACATCTCTTTACTCGAAGGGATCTAAATTCCAAGCAAAGGCGATGGAGTGAGTTCATGAGTGAGTACGATTTTGGTATTTCATATATCAAGGGAAAAGAGAATGTGGTCACAGATGCCTTGAGTAGGAGGCCACGTGTCTTCTCCTTGATACCCTTAAAAGTCAATCTGAGGGAACATGTGTTGATGCAACTCTTCAAACCTCCAGAGTGGGAGGCAATTAGATCCATAGTATGAAGGATATAGTCTGGAAGCAGACTAACTATTAATATATTGAGGAAGGATGTACATCCCTGAAAGTGGGGATATTCAAAGCATCATACTAAAGGAAGCCCATAGAGCACTTTATTGTGCACATCCGGGTGTGAAGAAGATGTACGCAGACATGAGGAAGATTTACTTCTGGATAGTCATGAAGTGCGATGCAGTCCATTTCGTCGCCAAGTTCCTAGAGTGTCAACAAGTGAAATCCAACCACCATCACCCACCAGGTCTCCTACAACTACATGATGTCCCTATGTCCAAGTGGGAAGTCATCTCTATGGATTTTGTAGTGGGGTTGTCGGTCACATCTCATAGACACAATGCCATTCTTGTGATAGTTGATAAGTTAACAAAGAGTGCTCATTTTATTCTGGTTAGAGACACTTATGATGTCACTAATGTGGCATGTGTGTTTGTAAGTGAGGTCATCTGTTTGCATGGGATACCTAAGAAGATCATTTCAGATAGGGACTTCAGATTCACTTCTAGGTTTTGGACAAGTTTGCAGTCAGTGTTGGGGACTTAGTTGAACTTAAGTACAACTTATCATCCCAAAACAGATGGGAAAGTTGAGAGATTAAATCAAGTTATGGAAGAGATACTTAGGATGTACGTTATGGATAATCAAACCAACTGGGAGAAGTACCTACCTTTGGTAGAGTTTGCCTACAATAATAGTTTTCATAGCTCCATCGGAATGCCACCCTACGAAGATCTGTATGTAAGGCCATGAAGAACGTCATTGAGTTGGGATAGGTTATAAGACCGAGTAACAATTGGGGCAGAATTGATTCAAGATATGGAGGAATAGGTGATTCAAGTTAGGCAGAGACTAAAGGAAGCACAGGATAGACAAAAAATTTATGTGGATGCACACAAGACTGATCGAAGTTATAAAGTGGGAGATCAGGTTTTCATTCGTATCAGGCCTAATAAGAGTACCATTCGGTTCGGGAAGGGGACAAAGTTGTCACCACGATTTATAGGACCATTCAAAATCCAAGAGAAAATTGGACTTGTTGCCTATCGTCTCATACTTCCACCCCACTTGCATAAAAGTCATAATGTTTTTCAGGTATTTGTTCTATGTCATTATGTTGTTGATGAATCACATAAACTAAATTGGAAGGAATTGCAGGTATCAGACTCGGGAACCCTCACGGTAGAACCATTACGCATATTGGACCGTAGATTTTGATAGCTCAGGAACTATCTTGTAGACCAAATTAAGGTCCAGTGGGACAAGTATAGTCCAAGTTCTGCTACTTGGGAGGATGCCGAGACATTACGACGGGATTATCCCTCGCTTTTTTGACCACCTTGAGAATATGTTTCTCGAAGGTTGGGTGTATGTAACACCACCTTTTGACTTAGACAGATAGGATTACTTGAGGCCTAAACACCTTTATTTTCTATTCAAAGTGAGACTATTAAGTGATACACTTGAACTTTTAAGACATATGAACCTTTATGAATGTTTAAATATATTTGAATAATGATGTGATATATTGTGAGAATGTAAATTTTATGAATGATTAAATGTTATTGATGATGATGGATATGATGTGATCTACCATGTCAATGTAAATTCTATGAATGTTTAAATGTTATTGATGATGAAGGATATGATGCGATATACTATGTGAATGTGAATCCTACGAAGGTTTAAATTCTATTTGAATGATGTTGGATATGATGCAATCTATTATGTAAATGATAATTCTATGAATGGGTGACATTAATTGAATTATGGGATATTATGATATCTATTTCTAACTTGAAAACTTTGATGATTAAATTTGTTGGTACGCAGATACTGAATTAAAATTATAGTTGTATTCAATTACATGATGATAATGCATATATATGTATGAGTTTGTGTTACAGACTAATCTGCAGGTCATTGGGCTATGAAATAGAGAACGGATAATGGTAATAAAAGTGGATGTCATGACCACTGACCGAGAAACAATATGGTATGAATCTTTGTATGTGAAAATTATATTGGCTTGGATGCATTGCTATGATATGTGGACCAATGTAGGATTTCAGGTGGTGAGACTGCCCAATACTGAATAAACGATGACAAAACTCCCAACAACATGGTGCCATAGTATATTCCATTGTAGGGTGTGGAACCTAGTCCTGTTAGGAGGGGTGGAGGCATTTCCCACCATGTATCCTCTGAAACCTGGAGTCATTGGAGGATGGTGTTAGCTCATGCTCCCCTAGATGTGTGATGATGACTGTCACTTTTCTTCTGGGGAAGCTTGGTCAAGATAGTGACACTTCCACTTACAGGTTCTATTTGGAGTTAGGTCAATATAATTGACGCTCCAAGATAGTCCAGTAGAGGAGGGATAGGAATGGAATATGGAAGTAAGTTAGGAAGGATAGGAATGGAATATGGAAGTAAGTTAGGGAGGAAGGATGAGTATAAATAGTTGAGAATGTATGGAGATTTGTCTTATGGTAGAATTTATTGTTTTTCCTTCTGAAAAGAAAAATTGTATATATGAATATTCATAATTACTTAACTAAACTACAATTGTCTAAATAACATTATTGAGCTAGATAATTGTAATTAAAGGATTTCACAAAAAATTGATTGGGTTATTGTCTTTTATAAAATGAATAGTCTTGTTGAATGGATTGTATGCATATAGAAATTACTATAGGGATGATAGTTATTGTTATTAGTACATGCACGAGACTTGTATATACTAGCTACACATGCATTTCTTGCACATGTACACTAGTATGTATGATTTTTCTTGGCTTACTTACTAATAATGTCGGTTATTTGGTATGAATGTGTGAACCATGTGTCTTTTCCCTTGTATCAAAAAATACTTTAACTTCGGGACGAAGTTTCTTGAAGGGTGGGTGTATGTAACAACCCTAGTTAAATAATTATTTGTCATAGTTAAATAATTGTTTAAAGTATATTAAGTTTAATTAATTAATTAATTAATTGTCCTGATTTATTAATTGTTTAATGTATATTAATTAATTGATTAATTAATTAATTAATTAATTAATTAACTCATTAAATATTTGAGTAATAAATTTTAATTTATTAAAAGAAAACTTAACATATCGAAGGATGGAACCATTAAGGAGAAGGGGATAAGGTGTTTGGCATTGAATGGAGGGATAAGGTGGTTGGCATTGAATCAAAAGATAAGGTGGGTGAGTCTTAATGAAAGTAAGAGGCGGTGAATGGGGAAGGGGGTTATGAGGGGGAAACACTCGAGAGAAGGGGACTTTTGCAGGGAGAATAATTTTCATATTAGGAGACTGTATTGGGGATTTCTTTTTTAAAGGGATATTTTGGGGGGGGGAGATTGGAAGACTGTATTATGGGTTTTGGCTGGAGAAGATTGTGGAAGGATTGTTACAAGGGGGCACCTGTTGCGGGGATTTGTGAGCTTGGGGGCTAGGAATCCTTACGGAATCCTGGAGCTAGGGAGCCACAGAGGCTCTATTCTTAGTTGGTTGGGTGGTTAGACGATTTTGGGCAGTGCATCAAGCAGAGCATCAGGCAGAGTTGTAGAAAAATGGTAGCATCAGTTAGAGGTATGTATTTTCATTTTTCTACTGTGTTATATAATTTATTATGATCTTCTCATAAAATTTAATTAAGATGAATGGTTATATGTTGGTTATGAAATTGTGAAGATGTTAGGATAGCATTTCTCTAACTTAATTTATGTATTATAATTAAATTTATTTTTTATAAGGCTCTGTAGGAAGAGACCTTAAACCAATATTCCAGTCCCTGACTCGATCCGGAGTCCAAGGGTTTCATCGATGCCTTATCATCCTCAAGGTCCAAATTCTGCACGCTCAAGAGAACTGAGTCAAGAGCACTTGTCTAAGTCGATACAACAAAATAAAATATAATCACATCCATAATGCATCATAATCATAATCAACGACCAATAGTATAATAATTCGAATCACTTGCAAGAAAGTGTCCTCAAAGAATAAGTTCACTTAGCACATGCAAAAGCGGGATGTTACAAAGAAATAGGGTAGTTAGATACAATACATCCATTGATTCATCACTAGTGCATAATCCAATTTGATGTTATAATCCTTACAATAAGTCTTTAATCAGTTCAAGTAACACAATTTTTGTTCACCACTCCATGCATCTCGAACGAATTGTAAGTTTTAGACTGATCAATGTATTTAGTTTTGATGGAAAACTACCTAATAATAACATTCATTACCAAAAAAACTTCAAGCAATACTGAAGATAATATTAGAGAGTAATTGTATCAAACAATTGTTTATTATTTTGGTTATTTCATAATGCAAAGAAAAATAAAGAAAGAGTCTAAATTTGAAGTCCCTTCACATAAATTTGTTTGTTTCTAAAAAAGATAGAGTTCAAACTTGAAGTCCATTGACCTAAATTTGTTTGTTTCTAAATTTCATCCAGCTGATGATAGTTGAAGTGGAAGTTTTTGAAGACTATTGAGTATTGTAAGAAAACCCAAATTTGATTGTTTGTAAAATTTATCTTGTTTTTTAAATTTATCTAACTAATAATAATTGAAGTGGAATTTTTTCATGATTATTGATTATTGAGTATTGATTATACCCTGTACATTGTTGATGCATACCATTATTTAAAACCTTAGTTAGAATCTAGGTTTACTTCACCTTTTCTAAAGACTTTATATCATTTCTTGATTTCAGAGTTATATCGGTATACATACACAAGGGGTGGATACTACAAAACAAGGATTTACCTATCTCGGGTATGCTCAAATGGGGATGGATGTCCCCAAGGATATATAAGACTACCAATATATATCCCATATGTTGGGAAATGTTACTGTTTTGAGAAGGGAGAGTGTTGGCCATATCCCTTAAAAGACAAGAAAACAAATATGTTTGTGTTTTTACTTTGTAGTATTAACCATAATACTGTACTAGTGTACCTATTTTTTTGGAGGGTCTCTATTCTGATAGCACATCATATGCACATACCCATGTACCCATGCTTCCTTTCTTGTGTTTCTTTTCAAAAAGTTTTCATATTAGCTATAATACTTGGTTTTTCTAGAAAATTACTTTTGTTTAGATATAGAACAAGAAAAGGGTTGACCTAAATGTGAAACCCCCTAAGTCAAAGGAAAAGAAAATGACTTGCATCTAATTGGTCTCTTAATGCATATACAGGGGAGATTGGAAAAATACTCCAATTTCTTGAAGACTTGTATTATTTCCGTTATTAGGGTGGGCACTTAAGGCTATAAACTACTTGCCATTTATGATATATTTTAATTTTCTCCTTTAATGGTTTAAAATTTGGAAGGCTGCCAGAAATTCTAGGTTGGTTTTGCATAGTAGGAGGAATGGGGAATCGCCAGTACTTTTTTAGATAACATTTTCATTATAGTATAGAGAAAATAATTCCTAGGACAATTTGCAAATTGATTCTTATGAAGGAAGTGCAATAATAACATTAACAATTACCTAGGAAGATTGGCCCCTTGTACCATTCAATGGAAAGCTAATAACCGTTATTGGCCCCTTGGCCCCTTGTGCAACCAATGGTTATAATCTAGTTAGAAAACTCTACTTGATATGGATGCATGCCATATATTATGTGGGCATTTGAGGACTACACTAAACATTTTTTCATTAGAACAAAATCCACTAGCCTTCAAACAAACATTAGTGCTTGATTATTTTTCATATATATATATATTGTTGGATTTTGCAAAGATGTGCTACAATGGTTTGAACAAATGGTAGGAAAAGCTTGTTGTCACTTTTGGAATTTTTTTCCACTTATTTTTCTTTCGGTTTCCACTAAGAGTTTCACTTTCTAAGAAACCATATGGGCTTTGAACGAGATGACTATGAAGATTTGACATTCTTACTAAATATCATGCTAAGGTGATGCAATCAACAATAATAACTCTCAAAAATTCAATCCATGTGAGACATTATATTCCTCATGAACAATAGATATTATATGTAAATAATCACCAAGAACATCGATAAATTCTGAAGGCCTTCACCTTGATTTACTAAACTAGACTTATTTTCAAGTCCCAAGTTATAAGAATAAAATAAAAAATGGAGGTCTCTCTCTCTTTCAAGTTATGAAAATCTTGTGATACTAGAATGAATTAATATTTGTAGAGAGGGTACATATTCAAGAAGAGGATATTTTGTTTATATATTAAATTGTGCCAATGCTATAGAATACAATTGTCTTTTTGTCAAAATGAATTTTTATCTCCTTGGATCAATGATTATTGTTGACATTTGGGTTTATATATGTAAGTTTTAAACCTGCGAAGTAAAGCAATGCATATATATTTTTAAGCAATACAGAAATTAATCAATGGCTCATACACAGAATACACAGAGATCTTTACCGGAAACCCTCAACCGGGAAAACCTTTATTTTTCATTATATCGAATTTCACCATTCGTTATACAATATATACAATGTTTTTAGGTATTTCGTAGATACCAAAACCCTAATCCCTTAATCTGGGATTAATTTACAAATCAGCTAAAAATAGCAAAATCCGCTAAAAATAGCAAAAACCAGGGGGGGG
>ML803052.1:119755-130380 GCA_009831015.1 Picea engelmannii
GGTTTATCACAGACCCAAGATAAACTTGATCTATCAAGACCGAGCCAAACCCTCAGCAACAAAGGCGTCCCTCTAAAGCCAAAAACGAGCTCTGATACCACATGTAAGTTTTAAACCTGCGAAGTAAAGCAATGCATATATATATTTTTAAGCAATACAGAAATTAATCAATGGCTCATACACAAAATACACAGAGATCTTTACCTGAAACCCTCAACCGGGAAAACCTTTCTTTTTCATTATATCGAATTTCACCATTCGCTATACAATATATACAATGTTTTTAGGTATTCCGTAGATACCAAAACCCTAATCCCTTAATCCGGGATTAATTTACAAATCAGCTAAAAATAGAAAAATCCGCTAAAAATAGAAAAAACCGCCAAAAAAAAAAAAAAATCGGGGCGTTTCCCCGAACGCTGCGCGTAACCAGGGGGGGCATACCTTCCCCCCCATGGGACCCCCCTAGGAAGCACTCGGCGTAACGGTAGAGCCCTAGTTTGTACGGACCGAAGGACGCAGTTGTCGTATCTGACGCACCCACACACACACATGCAAAGAATATAACACATACCCAAAAATATAGACGGTCTAATATTGGGTAGAATATTAAAAGAGATGGTTGTTGTAAATAATTTGGCTCAGATGCAATTGGACGAAGAAAAATTGAAGTAGTGAAGAAGGTAGGTGGGAGGAAGCTTACATTGTTTTGGACGAGATGGTGTCCAAGGGCTACAATCCTAATGTTGTAACATTTACTACATTAATGAATGGTCTTTGCAAGAATTAATAAGCATTGAGGAGGCCATTAGGGTTCTTGATAAAGTGGTTAAGCATGAATGTTCTTTGGACTTTGTCACTTAACATCATTATTATTCATGCTCTTCATAATGCAAGGAAGTTACTGTAAGAATTTCAACTTTTTATGAGATATCAAAGAAAATTGGTACTCCTGATATGACCCAACATATATTTATTTAAAAAAAATAATAATAATTAAGATATCTTGTGCCCCTTCTAAAGGAGATAGCTTAAGGGTTGATCATTCAATAGAAGGTTATCTCTCTTACACTAATCCCATCTTTGATGTCTTATGTGGGTGCAAGAATTTTATGGATGTGTTGTAGGGATGATTTTAAGGAGGAAAATTTATTTTAAAATGTAGAAAGCTTGACGAATCTTACTAATCCTTCCTATGCCAACTATAAAATGTTTAGCGATATTTTTATAAAAAAAATCAAATTTGTAAGGATTTTATATAGTTTGTATAAAATTTTGGCGATTTTGAAGGTAAATAATTTTATCCTATATAATTTGGGAGAATCATTTTTAGAATAACGAATCTTTTTTTTGGAAAACCCATGGAAAATTAGCCCATGAGGGAAATTTAGCCCCTAAGATCATCCTATTGTTGTGTCTTTGTTGAGAATTTCATATGGTTGTTACATTTATATCAGATCTGTCCTTGACAGATAACACTTGTTTTTTGGTAGTTTTGTCACTTCTTCTTTATCAATTTTGAAGTTCTGTTTGTTGCCTAGACTCCATATCCCAAGCACAAGGCACTAGGTCTTTCTTGGATTCTCACGTTATATCTTAAAAGGCAAAGAGATTACCATACTGGAGATTTGGTTCCCACAAAACAAGAACTGGTACCCCAAGAGAATTATTGAGCCCACATATCAAGTTTGACTAGGTCAACCTTAATCACACCTTTTAATACAATAAAGGTATAAATGATATGACTCTATCCATGATTACAATTAGTAATAACGAATACACGATCCATGTCCAGATGTAGAGAAAATAGTGTAATAAATCCAATAGTGTTAGAGTACCCCACTATTAGGGAATTCATTAGCTACGAATAATCATTTGATGGGTGACCATCTGAATATGAAGGAATTTTCCTTAACATCTAAATGAACAACCTTAGGCTACAACATCCTTCTCATCCATGACTACATACATGCTATTCATGTCATCATCTCTATCATTTTTTGGTGATTCATTCCCCCATGAGGCCTACTTCATCACTATTGACCAAATCGCATTAGGTAAACACTACCCAGGTTCCCCTTTGTCTTATGATTCTAATTAACCATATTCACCTCTAAATAAGTTAATAGGCGAATTCTATGTCAAAAACATCTACACTAATCAACTTATATCACTAGCCTTTCCTTCACCAACGTCTCCCTAGTGATAAATGATCTAAATTGGATCCATGAAAAATATTGGTTATTGGTTCAGATGTTGTAAGGCTCAATACATGAATAATTCTAGTGGTAGAATAAAGGATCATGACTATTGAAAATGTAGGAGATGGGGTTGATGGAATGAAGGGCCCCATGCTATGTCAGTTGGTGTCATACAAGTTTGGAACTCTTGAAACCCACAAAGAAACGAGCATGTAAAATTTAAATCTAAAATTGAACAATTCAATCTCTTAAATTTCACGTTTACCAATGCCCTCAAATTGCTAGGACGATATCCATGGAGCCAAAAATTGATGCAGAAAGTGTATGTCAAGGCCAATAGAACCAATAGAACCAAGGAGTATTGAATCAATATATACCAAGACTAAGAGAAGCTGAAGTTATCATTAAGTGTATAATAAAATTACATACATGGATATATACAAGCCATAGAAATTAATTTCTATATATTATCAGATGAAAAAGTACCCATAATGTCAATGCATTATATGCATCATTACATGTTCAACTATACAATGTACATCTAACTGTCTTATAAAATTATTACACATCATCAATTTATTTTAGTCTTGTTTTGTGTTTTCCAATTCTTAAGTAATTCATCCATCTCCATGTCTTCATTTACTGGGTGCTCTTTAGAAGCTAATGTTTTTTCAGTCCTTTCACATTGAGCACATCTGGTATCATACCCACGGTGTGGAGGCTACTGTGAGGGTCAATCACCTACAAAAACAAAAAATATTAAATTTATATGGCTAGTTTTTAAATATCATTGAAGTAGTTCATTAATATTAAAAAAAAACTATGCAATGTAATTATTTACCTGGTCCTCTAGTCAACACCATTGGAATGGCTTCCCTATTCACCCGCTCTTTAGGTTAAGGAGGCTCAACTATGGCATTATGTTCCATTGAAACGACAAAATTTATAAGTATGGAATTATTAAGTATATGATTAATATACAACCATTTTACCATCATGGGCCTCAGTCATAGGAACATCTTGGGGCTGCACCCCACTGGGACGGGATTGCACCCCACTGGGATGGAGTTGCCAGGGAGCACCATGATCTTCTAGCTGCATTGCACTATCAACGCAATGTTCTCCAATACTAATGGTTTCGTTGATAGTGATGCTCCCCTGATTAAAACAAAGTAAGACATTAAATTATGGATGACATCAAACATTTACATATTTTATAAGTAATGAAAGGTTAATGTGGACTTATTTTTTTACCTTATCCCACAAACTATATCTTGGGGTATTCCCCATTCTTTTCCTATGATCAACCACAAATTTATAGGCGTACTTGTAACCAAGTTGGAGGTCTTCCTCTGTGGTTTTAGTTTCAAAGTCGTTGCCTTGCCTTGCATAACAATATGTTTTCTTAATGTTTTTGGCTGCAATTACATGAAAATTGTAAGGTGATACAAATAATATTCTTGAGATGTTTGGGTACTTACGATTCATGAATGTAACCTCGAGTATCCGCCCTGGCCTAGCTTGTGTTGACCATGTTTGGAAATCCTTGCTTTGGTTGCCTTCGAAGTGTCAGGAAAACTATCATCAAAATTTTCAAGTATGTTATATATAACAACACTTTTATTTAGATCTAAAGAAAATTATAGCTAGTATTGAAATCAAAATATTGTAATTTTCCTTGGGGTACCAGTTATTTTTTCTCCTGATTTTTTCAATATCTTTTCTTTTGCATCATCAATGATCGCCTTCCACTCCCTCTCTGGAATTAAGGGAGGACGCTCATACCTAGGATTTCCTGCCAAGCTTCATCTATAAACATCCAACGTATATTTTAAATATTCTCCCGTTGCATAGACAACCGTGTTTTATTGAATGTGTCTAATCCAAAGAGGCCTTCGAGATAATCCATAAGTTCTTTTTTGAGGTTGGAATTCTAGAAATTCCACCTCATGCGTAAGGTTTCCCCAAAAATCAACAAGGCCTTGCTCTCTAGGTGCCTATAAAAATGGTCGTTTTATACACGCAAAAATATATGATCATTAATTTAAAAATCATAATCTAGATTATTTGTGTATGAGATGGAAAAAATGAAACAATTAAAATATGAAAAACTACCTTGGAGTCTTATTTGTTTTAATGGAAGTTCGTTATCATCGACAAAAAATGTGCACGGAAGCGTCCTCATGCTTGTCACGCATCTAGATCTAGGAAATGCAACCATGTCAACCACATCATCAGCCTCATCTTTATCACCATATCTAGAGTTTGAACGATGTGTGGATGTTCGGCGGTGTGTGTCATGGCTCCTATCTAAATTAGGTATGAAATATGGAGAAGTAAATAGTACTCTAGTAACTGTATGACCACCCACATCAAGACTCTGTCGTGTCTATGCAATTCCACTACTACCAACATCGTGTTGAATGAGCTCCAAAATCTCTTTATAAGAAAGAAAATGTTTTTTCGTGAGATAATGTAAAAGTTAAAGAACAAAGTTTCATAATTGAACATATGATTACATTAGAAAGAAACACTTTAAATTATGGTTATTACTTTATATGTGTCAAGTTGTGACATAAGGAGATTGATATTTTCTAGGATGCCGAGAGTTTGATATGGATGATCTAATAAGCTAGTAAGTTCCTTGTTCACTTTAATGATCATTTTTTTTATTAATACCATCAGATCAAGGGATGAATAGAACCAATAGAACCAAGGAGTATTGAATCAATATATACCAAGACTAAGAGAAGATGAAATTATCATTAAGTGTATAATAAAATTACATTCACAGATATATACAAGCCATAGAAATAGCCTTGTATATATTATCAGATGAAAAAGTACCCATAATGTAAATGCATTATATGCATCATTACATGTTCAACTATATAATGTACATCTAATTGTCTTATAAAAATATTACACATCATCAATTTCTTATAGTCTTCTTTTGTGTTTTCCAGTTCTTAAGTAATTCATCCATCTCCATGTCTTCGTTTACTAGTTTCTCTTCAGAAGCTGATGTTGTTTCAGTCCTTTCACGTTGAGCATGTCTGGTATCGTACCCATGAAGTGGAGGCTACTGTGAGGGGCCATCACCTACAAAAATAAAAAATATTAAGTTTATATGGCTAATTTTTAAATATCATTGAAGTAGTTCATTAATATTAAAAAAAAACTCTACAATGTAACTATTTACCTAGTTCTCTAGTTGACACTATTGGAATGGACTCCCTATTCACCTGATCTTCAGGTTGAGGAGGCTCAACTATGAAATTTTATGCCATTGAAATGACAAAATTTATAAGTACGAAATTATTAAGTATATGATTAATATACAACCATTTTACCGTCATTGGCCTCAATTACAGGAACATCTTGGGGTTGCACCCCACTAGGACGGGGTTGCACCCCATTGGGATGGGGCTATTGGGGAGCACCATGATATTATGGCCGCATTGCACTATCAATGCTCTATTCTCCATTACTAATGGTTTCGTTGATAGTGTTGCTCCTTTGATTAAAACAAAGTAAGACATTAAATTATGGATGATATCAAACATTTACGTATTTTATAAGTAATGAAAGGTTAATGTGGAATGATTTTTATTTACCTTATCCTGCAAACTAGATCTTGGGGTCTTCCCCATGCTTTTACTATGATCAACCAAAACTTTATAGACGTACTTATAACCAAGTTGGAGGTCTTCCTCCATGGTTTCAGTTCCGAAGTCGTCGCCCTGCATTGCATAACAGTATGCTTTTTTAATGTTTTTGGCTGCAATTACATGAAGGTTGTAAGGCGATACAAATAATATTCATGAGATGTTTGGGTACTTACGATACATGACTGTAACCTCGAGTAGCCTCCTTGGCCTATCTTGTGTTGGCCATGTTTGACAATCCTTTCTTTGGTTGCCTTTGAAGTGTTAGGAAACCTATCATCAAAATTTTCAAGTATGTTATATATAACCACACTTTTATTTAGATCTAACTACAATTAAATCTGGTATTGAAATCAAAATATTGTAATTTACCTTGGGGTACCAGTTATTTTTTCTCCTGATTTTTTCAATATATTTTCTTTGGAATTAAGGGAGAAGGCTCATACCTAGGATTTCTTGCCAAACATCATCTATAAACATCCCACATATATTTTAAATCTTCACATGTTGCATAGGTAACCTCATTTTTATTGAACGTGTCTAATCCAAAGAGGCCTTCAAGATAATCCATAACTTCTTTTTTGAGGTTGGAATTCTAGAAATTCCACCTCATGCATAAGGTTTACCCAAAAATCAACAAGGCATTGATCTCTAGGTGCCTATAAAAATGGTCATTTTCTGCACAAAAAAATATATGATCACTAATTTAAAAATAATAATCTAGATGATTTGTGTATGAGATGGAAAAAATGAAACAATTAAAATATGAAAAACTACTTGGGAGTCTTATTTGTTTTAATGGAAGTTTGTTATCATCGACCAAAAATGTACACGGAAGGGTCCTCGTGCTTGTCACATGTCTATCTCTAGGAAATGCAACCATGTCAACCACATCATTAGCTTCATCTCTGTCCCCATCTCTAGATTCTGACCAATGTGTGGATGTCTGGCGGTGTGTGTCATGGCTCCTATATAAATTAGGTGTGAAATATGGAGAAGTAAATAGTACTCTAGCAATTGTATGACCACCCCCATCATGACTCTTTGGTGTCTATGCAATTCCACTATTACCAACACCGGGCTGAATAGGCTCCAAAAATATCTTTATAAAAAAGAAATTATTTTTCATGAGATAATGTAAAATTTAAAGATCAAAGTTTCATAATTGAACATATGAGTACATTAGAGAAAAACACTTTAAATTATGGTTATTACCTTATATGTGTTAAGTTGTGACATAAGGAAATTGATCTTTTCTAGGACGTCGAGAGCTTGATATGGACAATCTAATAAGCTAACAAGTTCCTTGTTCACTTTAATGATCATTTTTTTTGTTAATAACATCGGATCAGGGGATGAATACAACCCATCCTCATCGGCGGAATCATGATCAACATGGCCTGCTAACTACATATAATTTCAACAAAAACAATGTTATTTTAGTAAAATTATATAAGAAAATAATAAAATTCACGTAAAATGAAAGTCAAATTTGATAATCATTTACATGTTCTGCGACTGGCCCTTTTCCACGATCATCCTGTGACATTATAATATAATTAGAACCCCCAAATATTTAAAACATTGTTAATGATAAAAAAAAATTGATTGCCATCCAAATAAAATCAACCTCAACAGTCAACCTCCCACATTATTATAAAATTGGGACCGTGAAATATTTAAAACAATGTTAAAGATAAAAAAAAATATAATGCAATAAGTAGAGGATGCTTAAAGAGGTGTTGCATAAGTACCCGCACACTATTATTCGATGTTTCTATTTGATTCAAATGGTAATCCACATAACTCTTCCCCAAGAGCTATCTTTTTTATTGTACACAAACCTACCCAATTCTCTTCGTGTCCCTCATATATGAAATTCAGTTGCTTGTTTGTTGTTTTGGGTCATGTGTTGTTTATAAACCCTGCGGTATTGCCATAAGATTTAGGCCTTCCATCAATATATATATTCTCTCCCTTATTTTTATCATTGTTTATTAGTTGTATATAATTTGCGGCAAGTGCATATCTCCTCGTACTTCGCATGTACCATACTAGTCGCATCCAATCATTATAATTGTAACATGATCCGATATAGTCCATCAATTCAGTTACTGTTTCGTATTTTACAGTTATTCCATCCATGGAAAATATCCCCAGTCCATGCAGGGAGGATGGTGCAATGTGATATGTCCTATTGTTGACAACGAAGTCAAAATCTATAGGAGGTAGTTCCTTCGGTACCCATTGTTTCACCAGATTCTTATACTTTAGTGGTACCTCTATGTCTCCTATGCTCTCATCATCATAAGAGCATGATCCTCCTTCAGAAAGAAAAAATTCCATTCACCTACATAATATTCTTTTGACCTTTTCACCTTTGGTCCTTGTTTTCTTATCATATCTACTAGATGGAGTCGCATTTCCCTCTATTTGTCCTAATTTTTTCTCACTCAATGAAGAAATATCTGACAGGTACCTGTTTGTTTGTAACTTCAGTTGCATGTGCACATGTTGTTAGTGAGTAGTCCATTCTCATCATAGTTCCAATTTTTTAACTTTTTTTTCTATATTCAAATTTCTAAATAAATTTTTATATCTTTAGTTTTGGATGCAAAATTAGAGGGTGCAATTACAAATATTAGTAGGGGCACTCATGCATGTTGTGGATTCCCAAATTAGTGAAGGGTATGAGTCTCTAGGTTGGTGCCCCTTAATTCGACTCACTTATCCATGAAAGCAATATGCATTATGCTTAGATTTCATAGTACGGAATAGTGGTCAACCACGTAATGTAATGTGATATCCCTCTTATTTTTGGACACATTAAGGACATATTAATGTAATATCCCTAAATTCTACTAATTCTCACCTTCATGTAAAAATAAGATCTCACTTTTGAAGGTGCAAAGGATAAATATATTCATTTCATCTAATTAAGGCTGACCTGGGTAGATGTTGTACTCTAGGTATACTAGAAGTACTAAAAAATGGGTGTCTACAATCTCAAGACCAAAAAAATAGGGATCAAAATAGCATTGAGGGGTATAGTATTAGATTTGTTGAAACCTTAAAGGGTCCAATAGGTGGGTGAAAATAAATTAACACTAAGGACATGATAGATAGGAGTTCTTATGATGTTAATGGAAAATATAGGATCAAAAATTACTCATTTGATGGTGACATCACTGTGATGGATCTAAATGAAGAATGGGTTTACCATATTGGCTTGTCATTCCTTTCTCAAAGGAATGTAAGAAATATATAAGGAGATAGAAGGGGACAAATCTTTTGTAAGCCTAGGGGAGAAACCGTAAAAGGGACTCAATTATATGGGTTGTCTAGTTAGTACATGCTTAGTGAACATTCATGTAGGCCGACATCTCAAAGACATGAGAGAATTACCTCTGAATGAAGGAAGAATAATAGGTGGAAAGAAATCAACTAGTTTGGGGAGAGGGGGGAGGAACAATACTAGAATATTCATGAGTAGATTCCCATTTGGTTTGAGATATGGACCTAATCTAGTGAGAAGGTAGGGGACTGTGAGTGTCAATAAGGATAAATGTTATTTTTTGAGTAGGTTGATCTAAAGAAAGACCTACCTAATTCATCAGAAGGAAAATATCCAAGTCAATGAGCTTAGGTAAAGAATCAGGTGAAGGGTGGTGCCTTTTGAGGTTAGAGTCAAACACTAGTGTCTGGGCACCTCTAACAATATGGATCATTTATATAACTTTGAGTGTAGACTAACTAGAAGAAGGCTTAGCATGAGAATTCTCCTTCTTTGTAGAATATTTAGGAGCGACCTCTTCTTCTTTGGAAGAATTGGAGTTTTCTTCAAGAGAAGCCTTCTTCTTCTTGTTCTTCTTGGAAGACTTTAAATATCATGATCGGGCATCATATTCTTGAAACTGTTGAGTTTGGCATTTTCTCATGTGAAACTAATATTAAGCCTAGGATCTCTATTAGTTTGGCGTTTGTTTGCATCAACTATTTAAGTTTTCAACAATTGTTTGTATTATGAGAGTCGCTATTGTGTTATTTACCCCAAATGCCAATTTTTGAGGTTTACGCATGATGTTTCTCCTTTTCTCTAATTTAAAAGATGGTTCTAATTTCAATTTTGGGCAGGGTCATTTCTGTCACCATGTATCGCATTGCATTTCTATTGGAGACTCACGGATTTGGTGTTTTCACTATGTTCTCCCCTAGAACAAACATAAGTTAGGCATTTTCTATTTGATGGAGGTTGCCCATGGAATCTTCAGTTGAAGGGGTATCTCTGATATAATTTGTGACCCTGTTGTCTCCATTCTAGGCCTTGATAAAGACGTGATAAAAGGTGTCTTTTGGTATATTTTCCATAGATTCGTGCAAAACCTTACACCATCAATGAATGGAAGTTTATTTAGATTCCCCATCTTCTTGTTTTAGGTTAACAAGGTTAAGGATACAAGATTCATTTGGTTAAGGGATGTTAAATTATTGGATGAACTAATTCACCAATAAGGGTTGCAAATTGAATCTTTAGGGAGATGATGGAACCATTGAATGGCATCACCTATCAAGTATTGATAGGTGACACTCAAGGTATTACTTTGTATGAGAACCATTGAATTTAGGTAATTCAAGTAGTTTTGGGGGAATCCACGTCACTACAATTTGAGGGGAAAGGATTTTCTAATTTTGTTTTTGTAGGAAGGTCTATATGATGCATGAAGATCTTTATCCCTACTTCCTCCATTTCAGCTCA
>ML803052.1:130456-147888 GCA_009831015.1 Picea engelmannii
GGGGGGGATGTTATTGTCAAAGGGTGGTATCCCACCTTTTCCTCCCATACTTGGATTAGTATGTGGTCATATACCATGGATGCAAGAGGGTGTAATATCGAACATGTTCATGATTGGATTATAGTTTCCCTAAGCGTTAGATTTTTTAGGCTGCATGTATTCCTATCCAAGAGGTTGGGAGAATGTTGGATGTATGCTTGTTTTTTGGGTTGTGTAGAGGTTTACATGAATGTGTGGTTTATGGGTTGTGTAGAGTTTGCCATGAATTCTTTGTTTTTAGATTGTGTATAGGTTGAAATGAATACTTGGTTTACATGTGCAGATGAATGTTTTGGAGTAGGACATTAACAGTCCTTGGCTAAGGTTTGGAAAGTTTTTATTGTAAGGGGCCAATTGTTGTTGCTACACATTTACTTTGCTTGTTTAGAATATATCAAGGATAGAAGTTAAAGGTAAAGTTTGAGGAACCATCATACATGTACCAAGACTTGTGGATCTAAGGGATAATGGGATGGTTGATGGGGAGACCCAAGGTTCAATTGGGCCATGGATAGTGAGTGGAGAAAACACTTGAGAGAAAGAAGGAAAGATATATGTTCCATCAAAAGGGGGATATGTTGAAGAGGTCGAGAGAGGGTCAGATCAAGGGAAACAAATATTGATCTAAGAGGAGGGTCTTCCCTCTTGATTGGAAGAGAGTTCAGTTTCAAGCTAAGAGGGAGGTTTAGTGAGTTGAATGCGAGGACCTCACAATATATAAAGGCCTTGCGAGAACTCTAGCTCAACACCTTGGAGGCATACCAAATGGTGGAGATGGGGAAAGCGATCATGAGAAGTGACTTAACCTACCATGTAAATAATGTTAAATTGAATGGCCCCATCATGTAGAGGTAAAAATACAGAGAAGGAATTACTTTGGGAAGTAACCATGTAGGATGCCAAAGACAAAGAAGAGGAACCTCACTTATTTTCGAGAAAAGGGACACAACACTCCCTATTGTAGGGGAATGATAGTATAAGAAGTAGAATTTGTTAGATTACTGGGAGGTGGGGTGAATCAATAATAGCGTAATTATAATCCTTTTTATTCAAATGTTATATCAATGTAGAATTATTATCCAATAATGAGCAGTAAGAAATAAACAATCACACACATACACAGTACACCAGTGTTTTATGTGGAAACCCAAATCGGAAGAAAACCACATAATTCTTTTTCTTATATGTATTGAAGAATTGCATTCATTCGAAGCACCAAATTCCTTTGTTTTCTAGATGCAACTGGAAGGAGGCTCCAACCCCCTAGTTTCTCAGGTTACAACCTGAGGGAAGCTCCAACTCCCCAATTCTCTAGCTACAACCAAAAAGAGGCTACAACCCCCTATGTTCTCCGGCTACAACCGGAAGGTGGATACAACCGCCTATCCTTTCCCCATCCTACCACCCTAAAGTAGAAGTAGAATGATGGAACCTCCGTCACACTATCACTGTGAGATATACCATTGTAAATCTGTATCAATAAATCTGAACCATGCATCAACCTGTACCTCAACCTGTAATCAACTTGTACCATACATGTACCTTAACCAAAATCCCTCATCATCATCCAAATATGATTTTTAACTCTGTAATAGACTGTGTATCTGATCACATGCCTGCAAACCTTCCTTAACTTTGAAAACAAGAGACTAACATCTTCATCAAACTTCTCACATGACTAGTTTTGGGATTAGTCAACAACCCTAACTTGAAATGATGATAAATTTGTACCTGTAATGAATAAAGATACGAAACTGATACATAATTTTCTTCAGTGTGTTTTATGCAATTTCTCTAGGTGTCACTACTTGGAACCTATCATAAAAGGAGTTATAGAAAAAATGGCATACCTTGCTGAAATCTAGCTTATTCTAGAGAGCGGCCTTGTAGAGCATGCCCCACACAAAATATTTGTTGAATCGATCGAAAAATGTTACAAAACATACTAAAGACTAAACTATAATAAACACATTTTGTTTCACTGAATTTGGATCTATTATGAAGAATTTATGACGTTTTTACCTGAAACACATGTTTTTTACTAGTTTAAGGACTAGCCACAAACCCTATTTTCCACAGAGTATAACTCCAAAAATACAACGACCCATAAGCTGAATTGTTTACCACAGATAATTGGATATGTTTCCTAAATGGAATAGAAATTTCAATGTATGAATCATTATATAAAAAAAAGTTATGGAAAAAATGGTGAGATGACCTGAAAAAAACATACCTTAGAAAGCACCGTCAAAATAATTTTTTCCTTCCTTGCATTTCAGCCTTGTTTTCTTCACCTTCACTCATAAAATAGGATTAGATATACTTGGTTACCTCAAACACCTATATATATTCAATATTATCAAGTGTGTTTAAAATGAGAGAGCCTTGCCTCTTATTTATACTCTCCAAGTAGCTTCCTTAAAAACATCTTCTAGATCACTTGGCCCCACTTTCCTTATTTTAGTGTTAACCCGCTACTAATTTCTCCATTAAATTTATTATTGAAATAATTTATTTTGTGTTCAATTTGAATTATAATACACTCATTACTTCACTTTATTATTTACCTTTTAAAATCTCTTAAACCACTTTGACTACTTTGACCTTTTGGGGCTTCTAGATGACATATGAGGGTCTGCCAACTTCATAAGGCCATAACTCTCAAACCGTGAGGAGTTATGTGATGTTCCACATACCACCAGAAATGGTATGACATTTACTATCCATATATAATAGTATTATCTGAAAATATATCATAAATCATACCGTTACCCATCAAACAAACTTGGGTCTGTTACCCAAACCTAGGGTCTCCAACTTCTCATGGCCATAACTCTCTAACCGTGAGGAGTTATGTGACATTCCACATACCACCGGAAATGGAATGAAAAACACTATCCATATAGGATATTTTACCTAACAAATTCACCATCCTTAATCTCATTATTCCACAATTAAGCATGGTTTCTCTTAGTCCGCAAAGTGTCTTCCCGTGAGAGCTTTCACCATAAGGGGACCACTTTGGAGTTCATCCATATTTACTTCTTATAAACCATGAAAACAAAATAATGAGTCCTATTTACATCAAACAATATTGGGTCCATTACCCAAACCTTTGTGCTATGGGGATTTCTTTAAGGGTTGACATCAATGACAACCAACCTTAATCAACAACATTTACTAGATAGAGGGGGGATAAAAGTAGTCATTGACCACTTCTAGAATGGGATCATCCTTTTTAAGCAACAAAAGGACTAAAATATATTGAAGGTAATTTTATATATTTCCATCAAGGACATGGACAATTCAGATGTGGAAAATTTTGCATGGAGGCATTTCTCCCAGACCTCTTCATGAACAATTGTGAATCTATGGTTCATGTACAAATACATGAGATGTGGGTTTATGATAATATTTTGAATTTTCCAATCACATGTATCATTTTCATTAGATGGAGCTTTTTCGGTCATGACCTTGTGTAAACCATTCCATTTGGTGTTTATTGCACTAAGTGTAAAGAACAATGTTGGAGAATTATAAGACATAAGTTTGGTATGAGCTATTTGTTACCTCTTTATTCCCTTTTATTTTAATAGTATCCATATTTTGTATTGATCAAATAAGGAATAATCCTGGAATTGATGCCATTAGACACAAACTCAATCCTAAGGCCAACTAAGGACAAAAAACAAGAGATTCTAATTAATCTAAGAGTCAAGCATGCAAACAAACCTTCTCACAAAGAAGTGCTAGTTGGTGATGGAATCCAACATCGCAGGATCGATGCGCGAAGGGAATGAGTTTCATCTAGTGGGAAAGTTACATTGAAAACCTGCTTGATGAACTAATGCCCTAGTGCAAGTTATGTCACCGAGCAGTGGGAAACCCTCCAAGGAGTCCGAGTGAGTCTAGACAACGTCGATCCTAGGTACACCACCACCTTCCATGTGTTGTCACCTTGTGTAGTAAGTCTAAAATATTATGGCCTCTATGGTACCACCTACTATACCAAATCAGAGGGGGGGGCTCTATCGGCCCCAATGCAAGCTCATGCTTGACCCTTGTGTTAGAAGGGATTCCCAAAGTCAGTGATATATAAAATGGATTTCGCTCCCTAACTCAAGGATTTATGTTTTTTTAGCAGCTTTAGAAATTCATTCTCACAATATTATTCCAAAGCTCTACACCTAAGCTAAGATGGGTTTGAAGAGCCCTAGAAAATTTGCTAGATAAATTTTAATTAGCTCTTTATTTTAGGTTCTTGTTACTCAAAGGAGTGGTCATGAAACTGATGGGGTTTTGACTCGACTCTTTAAACCATGCAAGAGGAAAATTAAATGCAAGAATTTCAACTTCGATGAAAACTAGCTATGGGAAAGAGCAAGAGGTTTTAAGAAAAGAAATAATTTCTTGATAGATTACTATGTGTGCACTGCTAATGACAAAAAACATGAGCTAATTATCCACATAAATGGAAGCAAAAATGACCCAAATTTTAAAAATACCATGCAAATGTCATAATTCACTTAGTACACCTATACAACATTGAATCAAACGCCATCATTTATAACATAGTAAAATTTTATTATTATAGATACCACCATACACATCTTAAATAATCATAAGGATCATGGCGGATTCACCTTTGGATGACTAAGAATTATTTAAGGGAAATGGGAAATGCATACTCAAAGAAAGATACATAGGGACATATACCTCTAAGTGCATATCCTCAAAGAAATCATAATCCTCTTATCATATTTTAACAATTGAGCGGTGAAGTAAAAATGGATGTGGTGGGGTCATCTAGCAACATGATCAACAATGGAAGTGATATCACCAAGTTTCATAATAACAAGGAATGTCATAGGATTGTTTTAGGGGTCCTAAAGAGGCATATATAGAACTTTCATATTCTTCAATTGTTTCCTTTATCAATAATAGTTGGTACAAGAGTGAAGACCTCTACATATTTGGTAAGTTGGTTTCAAATTAGTATAATCAAATCAAAGGGTGAAATTTTAGGGGCTCTTGAGATAACAAGATCCAAGTGTGGGTTTCCTCATCTATCTTTACCAATGAAATATGGAGTAATATTAGGGTTATATCCATCATTAGAGGGAGGAACAATAAGCTTTATATTGGATATGCTCAAGTGAGGATACAAATTAGGTGGAAAAGGAAATAGAGTTGGTTGGATATTTGGGTCACCCAAGTACAAATGGCCTATTTGGTATAATTTGGAAAATTAATCAAAGTATGCATTAAAATGAAAATAAAACATTATTATTTTCCTTCTCCCACCCCTTCATACATCTATGGCCCCTTTTCATATCCCCTTTTGGGGTCATGGGAGCAACAACTCCAAAAATTATATAACAAACCAAATATAAATGCAAATGCAATTTAAAATCAGCCTTATAGACCCAACATACTCAAGCAATCATAAATTGACTGGATTATGATTGAAGAAAAATAGTGCATATATCTAATTCATTGATTTCTGAATATTTTATAGTTGGTTATAGAAAGAGTGAAAAAGTCATGAAACACGTGTTGGATAACAAATGAGGAAAATTGTGTTTGTAAAAGTGCTAGTAAAGGCCCAATTCTATGTAAGTGATTAATAGTAAGCATATGAAATTAGGCACGACTCTTAAAATGTTTTTCATTGTAAAACAATATGAATGAAAAAAATTCATATGGGTTTTGGGATCAAATTCTTATGGTTTTTGGGTTTGAACTAATGAATAATGATTCCCACAACCACAACAATCATCAATATATGACATACATGGGAAACATAACCCGAAACTAAAGATTATGCTATCATTTATAAGGTAAGACAAGAACTAAAAACAAAATTCAAACGAGCCATGATAGATTGTTTATACTTAAGTATGGTACTCTTTTAATATTTTAAATCCAATGCAAGGAGGTGAAATGGTGTTTGATTCGAACCTCACAAGTGTTGGGAAATTCAAAGGCTTCGTATAGGCCAAATTTTGCTCATACTTGTAATGAGTAATATAGGCCAAACTATGCTCATACTTATAATGAGTAATGGAAATTAAAAAAAAACATTTTGAGGTTGAGTTTATAATGATAAATATGAAATAAAATAATATCCATTCAAACCCTTAGTGTTGTTAAATGTCACAGTGAATAGAATGATGGTTTTGAGACCATGAGACTATTGTATGTGCAAAAATATTCAAGGTAAATGAAGTAAGTAATACCAGGTTGAACATAAAAACGATGAGAGGATTGGGTTTGTTATCACTTGTTCATAACTAAAGGAAAATGGACCAAAACTAGAAAAGAATATAATAATATTCTTTTGGTTAAATTATCCATAATTGAAATAGGAAAGTTTCAGATCTTAATGGATCTTGAAACTACATGAAAGAGCAGATAGGAGAAGAAAAAATTTCCGTGTTAAGGGCACATGACATATCTCCTTCCATGACCCTCAATGTCATAGTTTGGTTTGATATTATGGCCTTCAATTTTCCATTTCAGAGAGTCATCGAACTTAGCTGGGATTTCATGCTCGATTGCAAGAATGTGGGTTTAGGGTGCTGAATAAATAAGACATTGAGACTTGGGGAAGGGACTAACTCCCTCATCTCACCCATAGACATGTTTCCTTTCTTCACATGTTGTTTTTCCATATATTCTTTAGATTGATAAGTTGCCCCAGATGTCTTATCAAAGATGTGTTTTTTGTTGCTGAAGGTTCTTGAGTTGCCTTCACTTTCCATATCCATATCCATATTCACTTGTTCTTTAGGCTCTTCCTTCTCTAAATCCACTATCTATGGGTGTTGGCCCTTGACCAAGTTTTGAGGAAACACTGGTCATGTTTAACCATTTTTGGGACTTCGACAGGCTGGCCGAAGATGGATCTCCCAAGTGAAGTGGAGATCGTAGGATATCGCCCATTTTGCAGGCTTTTTGGGATTTTAGGGTTTATATAATGGGTAATGGATGTCATCCCATGGGTTTACCCATGCTTAGGCCCCTTTTTGTAATGTATAAATAAGTAGCTAGGCGATGTAAGTGAAGGTGTTAGTTGGTTACTAGCCATTGATTGACTTAGTGCTTGGCTAGTTGGCTTTGTGCACGAATGAGTTAAGACTTGCAGAGCTAAGTGCAAGTGTTTTGTAAGTGCTTTGTGTGCAGACAGTGTAAGGCTTCGTGCCTTGATCTAACTTGGGGAAGGAGGATCTAGTGAGGTGCGCACAGATCTCCTGTCCTTTGTAGATTTGGATTGGTTGCTTGGTGCATGTAAGAAGATTGGAAGAAGCTAATAAAGAAGAAGAAGATTTGTTGGACGTAGCCCCACACTGTGGTGAACCACATATATCATGTTTTATTGTGCTTTGTGCTATGTGTTTATGATGGTTATGTTTATATTTGTTTAGTGTATTGTTCTGGATGTATGATAGGTAGATCCATTGATTCTTAGTGCTTGATATATGAATAATTGCTAGATTTTCTATGATGTTATGTGTTGAATGCTTAGATGTGTTTAATATTGATTACTACTACGCTAATCTACAATTAGGGTTAATCTGTGATGTGAATAAGAGTAATAATTGAATGCATACTATTGGCTAAGTGCTCTGTTGAAGTGTTTAATCACAGATCTGTGTCCCAGCTAGGTTGTAGACACTTGAGTCCTGCAACCCCCCCACCTCTACCTCGGGTGAGACTTCATTTGGTTCAAAGATGTTTCCTAAAGGGTTGGTAGTTAGGGTTTCGATGGTGTGTTGTTGAAGCATTGAACCCTGGGTTTTCCCCTGTGCCAACAAATGGTTATGTTGTCGGGACCTGAAACTATGATTGTTGGGAACTGAAGAAAAGAGAAAGATCTATGTGTAGATCTGTTACTGTAGTGTGCAATATTCTACTTGACTTGTGAAGCTTTGTGCTAAGAAAAAGAACTCTGATATGAATAAAAGAGGTAAGATATTAAATATTTGTGCTCTGAGAGAGGTAAGATAAGTGGAAATTTTTTCTTCGAAAGTATGAATGTAGGTATGTTTGACAGATTTTGTCCTAGTCTGAAAATTAGGGCACAACTAGAAGAAAGAAGATTTGATCTGAATAGATTTGATAGAAATGGTGAAAGATATAGTATTCCTATACATAGAAAGAATTTTTGGATTGACAAGTGGGTGCAAGAACCTGGAAAAAATGTTTGCAGATTGCAGGTCCATCACTGTGATCCTAGTGTGCAGTACAAGAAAGGTTGGGGATCATTTAAGAGAAAGAGAGGATTGACATTGTGTTATAAGTACAAAAGATCGGGGCATCTTGCTAAGGAATTCCCTATTACAATTCCTATTTGTCTTTGTTGTAAATATATTGATCATGAGGTTTTGGATTTCCATAGAATGATTTCTAAAGTTGAAAAGACAAACCTAAGACAAGAAAACTATGAAGAAGGTCAAGAAATAAAGGATATGTTAGAGAACCAGAAAGAATTAGAGACTATGTTATTACAGCTGAAAGAAACATTGACTGATCACAGAGACATCCGTTTACCAGAGATATTAAAAAAAAAGCAGTGTATAGAAACAAGAATAGGAGACTTCAACATAGATTGTGTTCTGGATGAAGAAACACAGGTGAATATCATCTCAGAAAGCACTTGGGAAATTCTGGGAAATCCTGCTATGATTCCTTCATTGGGAAGGATGGGATTGTTTAAAGGAAAGATGATAACCTTATGTGGAAGAGTTACTAATGTACCTATGATTGTCCATGGAACATCGAATGAAGAAGAATTTGAAGTCATTAAATTTGTTGAGAACAGTGTCCCTTTTGCACTTTTGTTAGGAAAGACTTGGATTGGGAAAAATTAGATACGGAGGAAAGCAGAGGAAGAAGCTACAGAACAAAAAAAGAAAGAATCAAGGGACTTCATAGCTAATAAAATAGAGCAAGTAGTACAAGAACAAGAGGACAAGTCAAAGCAACTGAGTGACAGAGACTTAGTTGTTGAAGTTGAAAGTATGTAGGAAGGTTTGAAAAAACTATCCATGCAGGATAGAAGAACACCTACTTTAGAAATGGTAAGCGAAGAGGTATTACATTTGAACCCTTTGGAAGACCCTCAACAATGGGAATTTACTACACTAAGAGAAGATAAGAAAAATAATGGAAAGAGGAACCTCATGACTCCATATCACAAGGAAGAAGGCAAGAAAGCTCAGTAAGAAGAAAACAAACTTAGAAAGACTGCAGGAAGTTCTATAGGAGACTTCGTAGAAGGAAGGCTTGCAGAACTTGAACCTTGCCTAGATAGCAGAATCGCACAGAATGGAACTTCACCAAGACGAAGCTATATGACCATTGGAGGCATATCAACCATTATAACAATGCTCTAGAACAACTAGAAACACATTTATTGCCTAAAATATCACCATCAGACCATTGAGATCGCGCCATAATGGATGGATTCGTATTGATTAAGGAATTTTGACCCGTTGAAGGAATCTATTATTGGATTACTGAGAGGGGGGTGAATCAGTAATACCGTAACTATAATCCTTTTTCTCCAAATAATCCAAGTGTTATATCAATGTATAATTATTATCCAATAATGATCAATAAGAAATGAACAATCACACACATACATAGTACACCAGTGTTTTACATGGAAACCCAAATTAGGAGAAAACCACATAATGCTTTATCTTATATGTCTTGAAGAATTACATTCATTGGAAGAACCAAATTTCTTTGTTTTCCAGCTGCAACTGGAAGGAGGCTCCAACCCCCTAGTTTCTCAGGCTACAACCTGAGGGAAGCTCCAACTCCCCAATTTTGTGGATACAACCAGAAGGAGGCTACAACCCCCCATGTTCTCTGACTACAACCGGAAGGTGCCTACAACCACATGTCCTTTCCCCATCCAACTTCTCTGAAGTATAAGTAGAATGAAGGAACCACTATCACACTATCCTAATAAAATAGGAAATTCTCAGAAAATTTACTTTCCACAGGAAATATTGCACGTCTTTTTTACTTATGGGTGTGCCAATTTTTAAGATTCCCTCAACCCTGATGGGATCTATCTTTATTCCCTCCTTTTAAATAATGTCACTAAGCAACTTCCCCTCTTCCATGCCAAAATTAGACTTCTTTGGGTTCAATGAAATTTCAAACTTCCTACACTTTTGAAAATCCCTGCTTAGATGTTTAAGATGTTCTTCATTAGAAATTGAATACACAGTGATATCATCTAAGTAAATAACAATAATTTTATCTTTCTTATCAGAAAAATCTATATCCATAGCCCTTTGAAATGTTGCTCCTGCATTCATGAGCCCAAAATGCATATTGGCATACATGAAGGTGCCCCATGGTGTTGTAAATGTTGTCTTTTCCTGATCATCAAGGTTTACCTTGATTTGATTGTACCTAGAGAAACCATCCAACATTGACATTTTTTAAGAACCCACCACTTTCTGTAGAATGTGATACATCTTAGGCAATGGGTAGTTGTCCTTGAGAGACACCATGTTTAGATTTCTGAATTCTACGCATAATCTGATCTCTCCGCTCTTATTTTTGACAAGAACTAGATTTTCCACCTGCTTAGAAAACCTCAGAGACACTATGATCTTGGATTCAAACAACTTATTTATCTCTTTCTCAATCAAGGGAAAAAACAAAGGATTGATTGTTCTTAATTTCTATTTGAAAGGTTTATGATCCTCTTTGATTGGAATCACATGTTGAATCACCTTGGTCTCATAAAATTTTAGATATTCATAACTCTAGGAAAAAACATCAGGGAATTAATTCATTAAATTGATATATGTTTGCTTGACCTCTAGGATGGGTGTCTTGGATAGATTAATGATCTTAGGATATTCCTGAGTCCCAATGTTACAATCTTCAATATCTCCATCATTTACAATAATTTTAGGACTCCTGGCCACATCATTATTATCAAAGAGTTTCTCCAATGGGACCAATCCTTTAGGAATGATGTTACTTTTTAGCTACATTATATCTTTACCAACAATCTAATTTTTGAAATAACCATCATTTGTGAACACAACTGCATCTTCTTCTTCACCACAATATTCCTCATAAATATTCAAATTTTCAAATCCATCCTCCATTTTGAGGAAACTTTCTATTTGTTTATCATCTTCAAAAACCTGCCAATACTTAATATTATCTGGCACTGTTGGTTTGTGCTTGACCTCAATTTCATATCCCTTGTTAGAAAATATTGGAATTTTGAAAACTGGGGCTAAAGTAGCTAGAGCATCAACAATTTGACTCTGACCCCTTGGAATCACCGAGAAACTATATTCTGAAAATTCTTCAAGAAGGTCAAGCACTATATTCCTATACGCTCTTAATCTGGGGTGCTTTGCTTCATATATTCCCTTCACTTGATTTATGATCAACTCAGAATAGCCATGAACAATTGTCCTCCTAACACCCATTTCATTCAAAGTCTTCAATCCCAATACTAATGCCTCATATTCAGCCATATTATTTGTGCACTCAAAAGCAAGCTTATAAGAACAAATATTTGTGGCCAATCTGGGGGGTTTAATCCACACACCAGATCTGCTCCTTCTCTGCTAACAGCTCCAACGAATATCATGTTCCACATCTCATTCTCTTCATTATCCTGTTGTTCTAAAATTTGGCCAGTTTGTTGATTACATTTGTGTTTGGCAGTCATCTCAGTGTCTGGTTCCTTCTCTTCAAAACTCAAATCATTAAAGAAAATAGAAGAACCCATCTTAGTTTCCACAGAATAAATGGGATGGTTGTTTGGCTGAGCCTTGTTACTGACCATGTATTTGAGAAATACTTCCTTGTACAACCTCATATCTTGACCAAAGACAGGGATAGTGGCGTATGACATATCCATTTGTAGAGTCCCTTTCAACTTTGCATCCCATGACCTAGATAACAGCATCCAAAACTTAGAAGGGATATCAACAACCACTACATCCATGACCATATTTTTTTTTCTGGAATTTGAGACAAGGATACCACTAGATCTTTGATTAGGCTCAGATAATTGACCTTCCTTGAATAAAAGGAGAAAAGATCTTTGTAAGGCCTTGTAATGTCCAAGCCCAATTAGTCCATGACCACCTTGGGCATCAGGTTATGGGATGGTCCTGAATCCAACATAGCATTGTGTAGAGTCATATCATGAATCTTCAAACTGACATAGAAAGGGGGGACCTCATCAACATCATTTCTCACCCCTATATGTGGGCCAAACAAGATGGTAGGATGATCATCTTGTATGTTCAAAGTATCAAAATTTTCTTCCATATTGAGCATCTTGATGATTTGATTTCTATATTCATTGTGTTTTATCAACTCATTCAATGGTACATATATTTTAATATTGGACATCTCACTTTCAAAATTAAAGCAAGATGAGGTTTTCTCTACCTTTTTGGATGCCTTTTCTTGCCTCAACTTCCCTTCCAATTTTATTGCATAAGATAGCAGCTTTGAAATCTTCAAGATTAGACCCAAGTAATCAGAATACAACATATCACTGGTATTGCTGTGGAATTTGACTTTGTCTAGAGCACTGATGTTGTCATACTTTATCTTGATCTCGGATACTTTGTCCTCATCTGCAATTGTTATATTAAAGGTCCTCTTCTCAATGTCCCTTACTATGAACAGAGAATATTTGTGATGAGAAATATTTTCCACTTCAAAGACTAACTCCCTCATCTCACCCATAGCCATGTTTCCTTTCTTCACATGTTGTTTTTCCATATATTCTTTAGATTGATAAGTTTCCCCAAATGTCTTATCAAAGATGTGTTTTTTGTTGCTGAAGGTTCTTGAGTTGCCTTCACTTTCCATATCCATATCCATATTCATTTGTTCTTTAGGCTCTTCCTCCTCTAAATCCACTATCTATGGGTGTTGACCCTTGACCAAGTTTTGAGGAAACACTAGTCATGTTTGACCATTTTTGGGACTTCGGCAGGATGGCCGAAGACGAAGCTCCCAAACAAAGTGGAGATCGCGGGATATCACACATTTTGTAGGATTTTTGGGATTTTAGGGTTTATGTAATGGGTATGGGACGTCGTCCCATGGGTTTACCCATGCTTAGGACCATTTTTGTAATGTATAAATGAGTAGCTAGGTGATGTAAGTGAAGGTGTTAGTTGGTTACTAGCCATTGATCAACTTAGTGCTTGGCTAGTTGGCTTTGTGCACGAATGAGTTAAGACATGCAGAGCTAAGTGCAAGTGTTTTGTAAGTGCTTTGTGTGTAGATGATGTAAGGATTTGTGCCTTGATCTATCTTGGGGAAGGAGAATCTGGTGAGGTGCGCACAGATCTCCTGTCCTTTGTAGAGTTGGATTTGTGGCTTGGTTCATGTAAGAAGATTGGAAGAAGCTAATAAAGAAGAAGAAGAGTTGGTGGACATAGCCCCACACTGGGGTGAACCACATATATCATGTTTTATTGTGCTTTGTGCTATTTGTTCATGATGGTTATGTTTATATTTGTTTAGTGTATTGTTTTGGATGTATGATAGGTAGATCCATTGATTCTTAGTGCTTGATATATGAATAATTGCTAGATTTTCTATGATGCTATGTGTTGAATGCTTATATGTGTTTAATATTGATTACTACTGCACTGATCTACAATTAGGGTTAATCTGTGATGTGAATAAGAATCATAACTGAATGCATACTATTGGCTAAGTGCTATGTTGAAGTGTTTAATCACAGATCTGTGTCCCAGCTAGGATGTAGACACTTGAGTCCTGCAACCCCCCCTACCTCTACCTCGGGTGAGACTTCATCTGCTTCACAGGTGTTGTCGAAAGGGATGGTAGTTAGGGTTTTGTTAGTGTGTTGTTGAAGCGTTGAACCCTGGATCTGCCCCTGTGCCAACAAATGGTTATGTTGCGGGGACCTGAAACTGTGATTGTTAGAAACTGAAGAAAAGAGAAAGATCTGTGTGTAGATATGTTACTGTAGTGTGCAATATTCTACTTGACTTGCAAAGCTTTGTGCTAAGAAAAAGAAGTCTGATCTTGAGAAAAGAGGTAAGATATTAAATATTTGTGCTCTGAGAAAGGTAAGATAAGTGGAAATTTTTTCTTCGAATGTATGAATCTAGGTATGTTTGACAGATTTTGTCCTCGTCTGAAAACTAGGGCACAGCTAGAAGAAAGTAGATTTGATCTAAATAGATTTAATAGAAATGGTGAAAGATATATTATTCCTATGCATAGAAAGAATTTTTGGACCGACAAGTGGGTGTAGGAACCTAGAAAAAATATTTGAAGATTGCAGGTCCATCACTGTGATCCCAGTGTGCAGTACAAGAAAGGTTGGGGATCATTTAAGAGAAAGAGGGGATTGACATTGTGTTATAACTACAGAAGATCGGGGCATCTTGCTAAGGAATTCCCTAGTACAAGTCCTATTTGTCTTTGTCGTAAATATATTGATCATGAGGTTTTGGATTGCCCTAGAATGATTGCTAAAGTTGAAAAGACGAACCTGAGACGAGAAAACTATGAAGAAGGTCAAGAAACAAAGGATATGTTAGAGAACAAAAAATAATTAGAGACTATGTTATTACAATTAAAAGAAACATTGAATGATCATAGAGACATCTGTTTAGTAGAGATCTTAAAAAAAAAAAAAGTGTATAGAAGCAAGAAAATGATACTTCGACATAGACTGTGTTCTGGATGAGGAAACACAGGTGAATATCATGTCAGAAAGCACTTGGGAATGTTAGGGAAAGCCTGCTATGATTCCTTCATTAGGAATGATAGGATTGTTTAAAGGAAAGATGATAACCCTATGTGGAAGAGTTACTAATGTACCTATGATTGTCCATGGAACATCGACCGAAGAAGAATTCAAAGTCATTAAATTTTTTTAGAACAATGCCCCTTTTTCACTTTTGTTAGGAAAGACTTAGATTGGGAAACATCAAATATGGAGGAAAGTAGAGGAAGAAGCTACATAACAGAAAAAGAAAGAATAAAGGGACTTCATAGCCAATAAAATAGAGCGACTAGTACAAGAACAAGAGGACAAGTCGAAGCAACTGAGGGCTAGAGACTTAGTTGTTGAAGTTGAAAGAACACAGGAAGGTTTGAAAAAACTGTCCATGTAGGATAGAAGAACACCTACTCCAGAAACATTAAGCGAAGAGGTATTACATTTGAACCCTTTGGAAGACCCTCAATAGTGCAAAGTTACTACGCTAAGAGAAGATAAGAACAAGAATGGAAAGAGGAACCTCATGACTCATATCACAAGGAAGAAGGCAAGAAATCTTAGCAAGAAGAAAACAAACTTAGAAAGATTGGAGGAAGTTCTATAAGAGACTTCGTAAAAGGTAGGCTTGTAGAACTTGAACCTCGCCTAGATAGCAGAACCGTGCAGAATGGAACTTCACCATGGAGAAGCTATATGACCACTGGAGGCATCCCGACCATTAGAACGATGCTCTGGAACAACTAGAAACAAATTTATTGCCGAAAAGATCACCATCAGACCATTCAGACCACGACATAATGGATGGATTGATTAAGGCATTTTGACCTGTTGAAGGAATATGTTGTTGGATTACTGAGAGGGGGGGGTGAATCAGTAATAGCGTAATTATAATCATTTTTCTCCAAATAATCCAATTGTTATATCAATGTAGAGTTATTATCCAATAATGATCAATAAGAAATGAACAATCACACACATACACAGTACACCAGTGTTTTACATGGAAACCCAAATCGGGAGAAAACCACATAATGTTTTATCTTATATGTCTTGAAGAATTACATTCATTGGAAGCACCAAATTCCTTTGTTTTCCAGCTGCAAATGGAAGGAGGCTCCAACACCCTAACTTCTTAGGATACAACTTGAGGGAAGCTCCAACTCCCCAATTCTTTGGCTACAACCAGAAGGAGGCTACAACCCCCTATGTTCTCCAGCTACAACCACCTGTCCTTTCCTCGTCCAACTACCCTGAAGTAGAAGTAGAATGATGGAACCACTGTCACACTATCACTATGAGATATACCACTGTCAACATGTACCAATAAACTTGAACCATGCATCAACCATGCATCAACTTGTACGTCAACCTGTAATCAACCTGTACCATAAACAAGTGCATCAACCATGCACCAACCTGTAGCAAACAATCTGTAATCAACCTGTACCATAAAAAAGTGCAACCAACCATGTACCAAGTATGTACCATTCGCGTGCCAATTACTCATCAACTATGACTCATCAATATGTACCAACATCATCAACTATACACCTCATTTATGTGCCAACTCATCAACTACTTGTCTCAACCATGTACCCAACTTGTACCTCGACCACAATCCCTCATCAATTTCATCATACAAATATGATTTGTAACTCTATAATAGACTTGGTTTATATGATCACATACCTACAAACCTTCCTTAACTTTAACAACAAGAGACTAGCATTTTCATCAAACATTTCTTTAGTCTCACAAGACTAGTTTTGGATTAGTTGACAACCCTAACTTGAAATAATCATAACTTTGTAAATATAATGAATAAAGATATGAAACTTATAGAAAATGTTATTCAGTACGTTTTAGGAAATTCCTCCAGGTTTCACTACTGGGAACCTCTCAGAAAAGGAGTTATGGCAAAAATGGCACACCTTGTTGAATTTTGGCTTATTCTAGAGATATACCTTGTAGAGAATGCCCCACACAGAATATCTGTTTAATTGATATGAAACTATTACAAAGCATACTACAGACTATACTCTAACTAAAAAAAAAAATTCTTACTGAATTTGGATCTGTTATGAAGAATTTATGATGTTTTTACCCCCAAACACTTGTTTTTGACTAGTTTCGGGACTAGCCACAAACCTTATTTTCCACGGAGTGTAACTCCAAAAATACAATGACCCGCAAGATGAATTGTTTAGAAAATATACTTGGATATGTTTCCTCAATGTCATAGCAATTTCACGGCCTGAATTATTCTATAAAAAAAGTTATTGCGAAAATGGTGAGATGACCTGAAAAAAACATACCTCAGAAAGCATCATCAAAAGAAATTATCCTTCCTTGAATTCCGACCTTCTTTTCCTTACTTTCCTCATAAATTTGGCTTATATATCCTTTTTTTACCTAAGACACCTACAGGTGTTCAATATGATCAAGTGTGTCTTAAATGAGAGAGCCTCGCCTCTTATTTATACTCTCCAAATAGCTTCCTTAAAAACATCTTCTAGGTCACTTTGCCCACTTTCCTTATTTTAGGGTTAACCCACTTCTAATTTCTCCATTAAATTTATTATTGAATTAATTTATTTTTTATTCACTTTGA
>ML803052.1:198051-214307 GCA_009831015.1 Picea engelmannii
GGTTTGTAGGTATGTGATAATATACACTAGGTCTATTACAGAGTTACTAATCATATTTGGATGATGAAATTGATGAGGTCTTTTGGTTGAGGTACATGTTGGGTACATGGTTGAGACAAGTAGTTGATGAGTTGGCACATACATGAGATGTATAGTTGATGATGTTGGTACATATTAATGAGTCATAGTTGATGAGTAGTTGATACATGATTGGTACATACTTGGTACATGGTTGGAGGAACTTGTTAGTAGTATTGTTGACACATAGTTTATGGATGATGTAGCATACTTATATTGGTATATTATTAGAAGCAGATATTGATCTTGGTGATGATTATGAGTTGTTGTGTTATGCTTGGTTGATGCACATCTTTGAGAGTTGTCTTGGCGATTGATCTTAATGAGTAGATATGATTTGGTTGATAAGATTGATGAGATAGGTTGTTGTGATAGGTTTTTTGGATAGGTTGTTGTGACAGGTTATTCGTACAGGCTTGGTGCATGGTTGATGCACTCATTGATGGTACAGGTTGAGGTACAGATTCGTGCATGGTTAATGCACTTGTTTATGGTACATGTTGATTACAGGTTGTTTGGTACAGATTGGTGCATGTTTTATGTGCTTTTTTATGGTACAGGTTGAGGTAGATATTGATGCATGGTTGATGCATGGTTCAGGTTATTGGCACAAAGTTATTGGTTCAGGTTGATTGGTACAATTTTACAATAGTATATATCATAGTGATAGTGTGACAGTGGTTCCACATTCTACTTATATGTCAGGGCGGTTGGATGGGGCAAGGAAAGGTGGTTGTATCCACCTTCCATTTGTAGCTAGAGAACATAGGGGGTTGTAGCCTCCTTCTGGTTGTATCCAAAGAATTGGGGAGTTGGATCTTCCCTAAGGTTGTAGCCTAAGAAACTAGGGTGTTGGATCCTCCTTCCAGTTGCAGTTAGAAAACAAAGGAAGTTGGTGCTTCCAAAGATTGTAATTCTTAAAGACATATAAGAAAAATAATTCCATGGTTTTCTCCCTCTTTGGGTTTTCACGTAAAAACATTGGTGTACTATGTATGTGTATGATTTCTCATTTGTTCATTTTTTATTTACTATGCAACTATTGGATGATAATGCTACATTTATATAACACTTTCATATTGTGGTTAAAAAAGGATTTAATTGTTCTATTACTGATTCAACCCCCCTCTCAGTAATCCAACATACACTCCTTGTATATTTTATCTTCAGAGAAAAGGTTCCATTCTCTTGGAATTCTCCCCTTCAAGATCATAGGTTTGATATCTCAATATCCATCACCCCTTTCACCAACAATTTTCATGGTTATATAAGACTAAAGAGGCTTAAACAACATGGTAAGTAGGGAGTATGTTTGAGGATCAGGTGCTTAAGGTTGATATTTGTTTTATCTTCGTAGTTATATACCTCTCACAACATAGGGTGGAAGGTGGTCGAATCATATCTCAAGAGAAACAACCAAACCAAACCAAACCCTTCTCAAAATAACCCCCCTAGATTTATGGAAACCTTCCTAACTATAAGGACCCTCCCCCAAAGTGGAAGATAGTGTGTCTTGGATGCTCCCTTATAACTAAGAAGGGAGAGAGGATGCTCCTTCAACTTGGTAAGGAGGGTGTCCTTGGTCAATATGTTAGGGTCCTAACCCGCACATAGGTATAACAATATATTCGGATGTAATAAAGGTCAATATTAATAAGGCCTTTCAATAAAATAGAATAAGGCGGATGTAAGAAGACCTAATAGAAGATTCCACTTCTAGAAGGATCTTCCTCTAGAAGCTTATTTTTAGTATAAATAGGAGTTGAGGGTATGAGAACCCTACCTTGGATATTATTGTAATAGAGCTCTGCTCAACTGGAGGTTGCCCCCTCGAAAAGGCCTGTGAACATTGCTTTCAGATTCAAAGTGTTATTTCTATTGTTATTCTTATATCATTTCAGTGTTATTGTGGTGAATGTTCTGGTTATATTGTTGTTATTATACCATTACTAGCATTTTATTTATGTTATGCATACATTTTCTATCGGGTATATTACAAGTGGTATCAGAGCACTTTCCTCGGCAGAAAGTGTGGGTTAAATTTTTTTTTCGGGGTAGAGACGTATTTCAGCGTCTTTAAGCCATAGAGATCTATCGTTACATGCATAAACCCATGGTTGAGGGATTCATACACACATGAAATACAAGTGGTACTTAAGCGCACATCTATTGGCCACCCTTGTAACCCCTGTTGGTACCCCTTCGAGTGGTAGTGCATCAGATAACACCTTTGTACGGATCGACCTAGATTACTTGAAGCCCTCTTTAGATAAATCGATCAGTCGCCTGACTACTATAGTGTCACCGAGAACAACACTAGGGAAGATACTCTCTAGTACCTGGGTAGTCAGATAGTACGACTAAGGGTATGGTCTATCCTCCTTAGTTAGTGCCCTGAGATATTGGGCCGAGTACTACTGTTGGACCCCGCACGTGTATCAGAGAGCTATAGCACAGGGAAAACCCTTGTCTATAGAAACCTTGAATACCTAACCCTTGGGGACAGAAACATAAACAAAATCTATTTCCGCGCAACTATTCGGGTTGCCAAGTAAATACACATTTATTTCTGGTTAAGAATTTGGGCATTTCCTCTCTGCAGTATTCTTCAGACTGGAGTATAACTCCATTAAAAAAAAAAATCTGGAAATGTTTTCACCATTATTTCAGACCTATTCCATTGGATTCATCTCTTTGCCCTCATCATATTCATCCATATCATTTTTTCGGCAAAACGTTTTTACCCCGCCTGCCCCTTTTCAGTTCCCCCATCCTCATGGCCCATACTCGTAGACAAGACTTGGAAGCTTGCTTCAACACCTTGCAATATGGTCTCAATGAGACCCAACAAGAGGTGAAACAACTCAGTGCCAATGTCATCGCCATCAATACAACCATGCAGTCCTCAATGGGTGAAATCAAACAAGATCTCACCACCCAACTTGAATCAATATTTTCGGCACTCTGCACCAAACAACATATCCCTATAGATAACCCTTCCTCTTCCTCACCCCCACATACTGAAGGTGACCATTCCTCTCATTCCCATACCTTGCAGAACCATCACTTTCAACGTAACCTACGCCTTCCATGGGTGGATGTGACCAAATTTGATGGCTCGAACCCCACTGGTTGGGTAACCCAAATTGAACATTACTTCTCTTTATACAAAATTACAAATGACTTGGCCAAACTCCGGTATGGTGTTCTCCATCTAGATCAAGAACGTTGGCAATGGAGAAAAAATTCTCGTCAAGGGTATATTGCTTGAACACAATTTGTGGCAGAGCTTTATGAACGCTTTGACACTTACACCAACCATTTGGGTCGTTTGACAAAGCTAAAACAATTAGGAATAGTGGAAGACTTTATAGCTTCCTTTGAGCGCCTGAATTTTAGAACAGAGGGCATGTATGATGCCTTTTTCCCAAAGTGTTTTATCAGCGGCCTCAAGGATGAAATTCGGGTCAATTTCCTCATGGATTGGCCTGAGAGTTGGGTGGAGGCTACCAAAAGAGATAAAGAAGAAAAAAAAGTTGTATCTTCTCAAAACCGTAAACCCCCCTTCATCCCTCACCCTAAAACAGTAAATCCCACTACTCCCTCTTCTCCACTAAAGATCCAAAAATTGACCTGGGCTGAAATGGTTGAACGCCAACTCAAAGGCCTTTGTTATAACTGTGATGACAAATATTTCTCGAGCCACAAGTTTAAAGAACAAAAACTTTTTATGGCCATCTCTGAGGAGATTTCGGAAGAAGATGAAGAAACTCCCTCCATGTCTGAATCACCTAAATCCACTGACATAACCCCTCCCTCAGACCCTCTCGAAGTAGAACCAATAATTTCCCTCAATGCTCTCACTGGCTTCTTCGCTCCCCAAACCCTCAAGCTAATCAGTTACATCAAGCATTGAAAGGTCATCATTCTAGTTGATAGTGGCAACACACATAATTTTATTCATCGATGCATTGCCCAAGAAACTCATTGCTACATCCATGTCGTCAATAATTTCCAAATCATGATTGCCAATGGTTGTTCCATGAAATGTGGAGGGCATTGTGAAAATGTGCATCTCCAAATTGGTGACTACCACCTGAAATCCAATATGTTTTCTATCGAGATGGGGGGTTGTGACATTGTGTTGGGTGCATATTGGCTAAGGAATTTGGGTCCCATTCTCATGGATTTTCAAGACTTAACCATGCAATTTGACTAGGAGGGCCACCAATATAAGTTCCAAGGCATCATCGTCGGTTCACCTGAGATCATTAGTTCCCATCGCATGGAAAAGTTGCTCAAAAAGGGTCATTTTGGTGTTATCACCCAACTCCATGCCATACAAGCAACAGAGACACCCTTTGTACTGCAAGACCTCCAAGCCATCCTTTCTAAACATCAATTGGTATTTTCCACTCCCCAAGGCCTCCCTGCTTCCCGTGGTGTTCATGATCATTCCATTCCCCTTGTACCATGAAGCCTTCTTCCCAATATCCGTTTGTATTGTCACCCCTTTTCCCAAAAAAATGAAATTGAGAAAATGGTCTAGGAACTACTTAATGCAGGTGTTATCCGCCCTAGTACAAGCCCCTATTCATCTCTTGTGGTCATGGTCCTGAAGAAAGAAGGTTCTTGGCGAATGTGTCCTGACTTTCGTGCCCTCAACAAACTTACCATCAGAGACAAATTCCCTATTCCTCTCATTGATGACCTCCTGGATGAATTGAGTGGTGCCCAATTCTTCACTAAACTAGATCTTCATTCAGGCTACCACTAGATACGTATAAAAGAGGCAGATATTCCCAAGACTGCCTTTAGAACTCATGAGGGCCACTATGAGTTTTTGGTCATGCCCTTTGGCTTGTGTAATGCCCCCTCCACCTTCCAAAGCCTCATGAATCGTGTCTTTCATCCTTTTCTCCACCATTTATTCTTAGTTTTCTTTGATGATATCCTCATGTATAGCAAAACCTAGACAAACCATATTGCTCATGTGGATCGAGTTCTCCATCTACTCTCTCAGCACCAACTTTTCCTGAAATAGTCTAAATGTGCTTTTGGCACCTCAGAAGTAGAATACTTGGGTCATCTAGTTGGCAAAGATGGCGTCAGGGTGGATCCTAAAAAGATTTAAGCTATGCAAGACTGGCCTCGCCCAAAGACTCTTAAGAGCTTGCGTGGATTTCTAGGCTTAATAGGGTATTATCACAAGTTTGTTAAGAATTATGGGAAGATTGCAGCACCTCTCACTGCTCTCCTCAAAAAGAACTCTTTCACTTGGACTCCAGTTGTTGCTCAAGATTTTCAAACCTTGAAGATGGCCATGTGCACCACTCCAGTCCTCGCCCTACCCGATTTCACAAAGACCTTTGTGTTGGAATGTGATGCCTCAGGGAAAGGAATTGGTGTTGTCCTTATGCAAGAGGGTCGACCTTTGGCCTTTACCAGCAAGCAACTATCTAAAAGAAATCTGGGAAAATCCATCTATGAGAAGGAAATGTTGGCTATTCTTCATGTCGTGGATCTGTGGTGTCCTTATCTATTGGGGAAACGGTTCCAAATTAAGACAGACCATCAAAGCCTCAAGTATTTTATGGAACAATGCATTTCCTCCCCAGAATAAAAAAAATGGGTGACTAAACTCTTTGGATATGATTATGAGATCATTTATAAGAAAGGAAAAGACAATGTGGTTGTGGATGCACTTTCCCAAAAATATGAAGATGAAGGATCCCTTTTTTCTCTTTCATTCATTATACCAGATTGGCTCCAAGCCGTTTGCCAGGAATTGCTACAAGATCCCAAAAGTTCGCAGTTGATCCAACAATTGCAGTCCAATGCTCTAGCTTCCACAGGGTACTCTTGGCTCCATGAGGAACTTCGATACAAAGGTCGTTTGTATTTAAGTAAAAAATCAAAGCTTAAATCCATGGTACTTTTTGAGCTTCATGCTACACCCACAGCAGGGCACTCCGGGTTCACCAAAACCTATGACAGGGTCAAACGTTCCTTTTTATGGGATGGTATGAAACAGGAAATTCGAAATTTTGAATTTGAATGTGACGTGTGTCAATGCAACAAGGGAGAAATAGTCAAATCGTCAGGCACACTACAACCGCTCCTGATTCCACCTGTTATTTGGAAGGATATCTCTATGGATTTTATTACCAGCTTACCCAAATCGGGAAATAAATCCATCATCATGGTGGTTGTTGATCACCTTTCCAAGTATGCTCATTTATGTGCCCTTCAACACTCGTTTACAGCATGCACGGTGGCTCAAATATTCATGGATCAAGTCTTCAAGATTCATGGCATGCCGCACTCTATTGTTTCTGATCGCGACCCAACTTTTAGAAGCAATTTTTGGCAAGAATTGTTCAATATACAAGGCACAGAATTGCATCTCAGCACATCTTATCATCCCCAGACTGATGGCCAAACGAAAGTTGTTTGGAAACATATTTGAGGTGTTTTGCCTCGGAAAAGAAAAATTAGTGGGCTCAATGGTTACCCCTAGCTGAATGGTGGTACAACACTTCATACCATACAACTACACGCATGACTCCTTTTGAAGCAGTATATGGATAGAAGCCATCTTCAATTCTCTCATACTTACCGGGTGCCTCAAAGTTCCAAGCGGTTGACCTAACACTTGCAGCTCGAGAGGCAATTCCCCATACCCTCAAAGAGAATTTGGTCATGGCACAAAATCGCATGAAGCAACAAGCAGATCAAGGTTGCTTTGAACGTCAATTTGCAAAAGGGGATCAGGTGTTTCTTCGACTGCAACCTTACAAGCAAACTTCCCTCAAGGCCGAGCATTGTCAGAAGCTAGCGCCCAAATTTTATGGTCCTTATACCGTGCTCAAGCGTGTGGGACAAGTCGCCTATCAGTTAGATTTTCCTAGCCATTCAAAGCTACATCTTGTTTTTCATGTTTCATGCTTAAAGAAGGTGATTGGAGCTAAGTGCCAAATTCGAACCAACCTTCCAGAGTTAGTTGTTTTCAGTGCAAAAACTGATGAATATTTTGTTGATATCGTTGAATACTTGAGCACAGGAATTGTGCCACAAGAATTTATCACTACATAGAAGAAGAATTTGGTAGTTAGAGTTGAAGACTACCAACTGATTGTAGGACACTTATATAAAATGGGCATAGACAACATTTTGAGAAGGTGTGTACTAGAGCATGAAAGGCCTAGAATTTTGGCATAATCTCATGAGGGAATAGTTGGATGAAATTATGCAGGAAAATCTATCGCACAAAAGGTATTGCATGCAGGATTATGGTGGCCAAAAGTTCACAATAATGCCAAGGAATATTGTTAGGCATGTGATATCTGTCAGAGGGTGGGAAAACCTAACAGAAGGGATGAGATTCCCCTAATACCACAAGTAACTTTGCAGTTATTTGACAAATGAGAAATAGATTTTGTTGGGCCAATCCATCCACCAACAAAAAGGTCAGGATCAAGATACATAATTACGGTGACAAAATACTTAACAAGATGGGCAGAAGCAGCACCAGTCAAAGACTGCAGTGCAGAGACAACAACACACTTCTTGTTTGATCAAGTGATCACCATTTTTTGTTGTCCAATAATTTTGATGAGTGACCAAGGTACTCACTTTATCAACAGTACTATCAGGGCTATGACTGAGGAATTTGAAGTCTATCATCAGAAGAGTACACCATACCATCCTTAGGAACATGGAATAGTGGAAGCCTAAAATTTTGGACAATGATCTGAAAAAGATCTGTAATGTAAACAGGGAGGATTGGGACTTAAAAATACCATCAGTACTATGGGAATACAGGACCACATGTAAGAAACTGACAGGACATACACCATTCATATTGGTGTATGGACAGGAAGCAATGGTGCCATTAGAATTTTTGGTACCTAGTCTATGCATAGCAGCAATTACCAAGATGATAGAAAGGGGCACAATAAAAGAGAGGTTGAATTAGTTAATGGAAATGGAAGACGATAGGATTTTGGTAGGATTTCACCAAGAAGTACATACAACCAGAGATAAAGCTTGGCATGGCATATCAAAAGGAAGAGTTTCAAGGAAGAAGACCTAGTCTTCCTCTATGACAGTAAATTTGGTCAACATTATCGTAAGTTTAGAATGAATTGACTAGGGACATATGAAGTAAAGCCTTTCACAAATGGGGGATCTGTACAGCTAAAGGATTTGACAGGAAAAGAACTCAAGGAAAGGATCAATGGTAGTCAATTGAAACTGTACAGGGACAGTCGACCTTCTAACACTTAAAAGTTACAACACAGTAAGAAGGTCATGTACATAGTGTATTATAGTAGAATCTAGGATAGAAAAATGACAAAAAGAATTAAAAAGAAGAAAAAATAAATACAAAATTAAAAAAGAAATAAAATACAAAAATATTGGGATAAGTTGTGCGCAGAAAAGGTTGTGTAGGTCCATGTAAAAGGAAGGGAACTTGCAAAAAAGTTCCACATCCTAGAAGAGGTTGTCGAGGCAGTGTGCACTACCTAGGTGGCTTAGGACGAGCCACATGTCAGTGTTGGGGGCCTGTTTCGTGCAAGTCGATTTTAAGGAAAAGTCCAGTTTTGAAAAGTAAAGCTTAATTTGGAAAAATATAGTTGGAAGGAAAAGAAACACGTGTAAGAAAAAGATGCATGCAAAGGAGGAAATCATGCCAAGCACGGAGGAAGTAAGACCTAACCATGTTAGGGTTAGGGTTTTGGAAGGTAACGACTAATAAGATTTTAAAATAGTATAAATAAGCACCTAGGAGGTCTAGGTCAGGGTGCTAAGTGGTTGTTGTTGATTCGATGTTTGTTCCAAGTTAATTTTGAATTGTAAGAAACTGTTGTGATACCGTTTTGTAAGTTGTTGAGCTATAGAAGACTTGGGTAGCTAGATCTTGAGGGTTGTATCACGGGGTGAGGATCTTGGTGTGATCCAGTATGCCTCGCAGAGGTTTTGGTACCTCTTTCTTGATTGTATGATCGGAAGTGTAGTGCGCGTAGCACCATATTATGCAACAATTATAAATAATAGATCTTAAGAAGACATATCTTTGTGGATGTATCCCAGGAGGGGGTGAACCATGGTAAAACTCGTGTACTGTGTGATGATTGGATGTCTGTTTAGTTTATGTTAATGGTTGATCATATTTAATTCATGTTAATGATGTATTTACACATATGTGGTTAGCTAGATCTATTAAGATTGCATGCAAGGGTTTAACATATGAATGGATATTAGAATAATAAATTGATTAACTAGTGTAAGTCCTGAAGAAGATCAAATATAATCCCAGATCCCCACTGTTCCTAGACTGCAAGAACTTGAGCTTTGCAGTCACCCATAGAACTATCTCGGGTGATACTGCGTAGTACCTTCTATGTGTTGTGTTGCCTTCTGGTTTACCAAAAGGGATGATAGTTTTAGAGGGTTTTGTTGGAAACCTGTTCATATATGAACTTGGGTCAACGCAAGAAGTATAAAGAAAGAGTAATAACCAACACCCCATTTCCCCCTTTATCTTTCTGTTGGTTTCAAATGGACTAAGAATACTTATTTACCAAGCTCTTGAAAGAAAATTAATCAAAGTAATAAATGTGGTAAGGGATGTTTTTCTAACTCATTTTCTCGTCGTAGATGATGTCATCCTTTTTGGTGCAGTTCTATTACAGGAAGTGAGTTCGTGGTCAGAAGTGCTCGAAGTATTATGTAAGGCAATAGGAATGCATATCAATATCTCGAAATCGTTGATTCTCACCAATTCCTTGGATGAGGAAGTTATAAGAAAACCAAAGATATCCATGCAAATTGAAAAGAGGAGCATAAACGAGGGGATCAAATATTTAGGATTTGAGCTCAATTCAAATGTCTACTCCTTCAATGACTGGTCATGGATAATTAAAAATATCCAAAGATGGATCTCTTCCTCAGCACATAAATGGCTTTCACAGGGAGTAAAGTTGGTTCTAGTCAACTTCATCCTCAATAGTATTATGGTTTATGGGAAAACTATAGCTAAAATCCAAAAAGGGATTTTAAATAAGGTGAGGGAAATATGTTTTCATTTTCTTTGGAGAGGTAATAAATACAATAGTGGATCACACTTGGTGAAGTGGAATCGGATTGCTCCTCCTAAGGAGATCGGGGGGTGGGGGTCAAGAGTATCTTCTTTTTCACTAAAAGTGTTGTAGATAAGATTCTATGTTGGTTGATTCACAACAAATATCTTTCATGAAAAATTTTAACATCTAAATATTTTCTAGGCCAATCTATGGAGGAATGGCTCACGAACTTGAGGAAAAATGGGGCATTGGGGTCCATTGGATGGAAAGAGATGTTGGATGCATATTTGTTGATAGGTAATTGGTTGTGCTAGCAAGTAGGAAATGGGCAATGTGTGAGAGTCAGGGAGGATCCATGGATCAAAGATAAAGGATATTTCAAACTAATAGAAGGTCTCATTGAAGAGTTGCATGCAAAAGGTGTATACATTATTTAGGATGCAAGACTATATGAACAGAATGGAACTATTCATAGTGCTTGGAAATACATAGAGTTCTTAGGCTTACCAGGGTGAAAAAGAGAGGAGTGGAATTCCTACATTGTTATGTTGTTATAAAACTTTCTACTACTGCAGGAAGACATAGAGGATGTTATATGGTGGGGAAAAAAAGAGAATTCCAAAATTTATACCTCCAAGATGGGATATCAAGTGTTGGTCATGAATGAGTTCAACGACAAAGTGCAATATTGGTGGAAACCCTTGTGGAAGGCCAACTATCTCATCAAGGTAAAGACTTTATCATTACTAGTTATAGATAATAAAATTCGAATGTGGGATAATTGTATAAAAAGGGGATGGTGAGGCTCTGGATGGTGCACCTTATGTAGGAACAATGAGGAATTGGTTCAAGATATATTTATAAGCTAATTCTATATTCAAAAGGTCTAGTTAGAAGTGTGATCCATGCCGAAATTTGGCAACATGATGATGGAAGGAGAACTAAAAGCATGCATTAAAAGCTAGCTCGAAGGTAACCATGACAGTCGTTAAAGATCTTTGTTTCTCCTCATGATTTACTTTGTTTGGTGGGATCAAAACTCCTTCATATTCCAGAACAAGTATATACTAGAGGAAGCAACTGGTGGTTTAATATTAAATCTCTCTAGGGAACACTTGCATAAAGAGAAGGCACTGAAGCACAGAAATATAGAAGCACTAGTGATTGATAAGGTGGTTCCATGGAGCTTCTTTGACAGGGCCAGTGAAGGCCACCTTGCGAGATATGGTGCCAGTGGAGTGCTCTATATCAAAATCAATCATTACTATAATATTATATATACACCATGCAGAGGATCTAACACAAAGGTCAAATTAATGGCTATATGGGTGCTATTATTCATGGTTAGTTCTCTCAACTTGCACAAAGTCTAGATTTTTGGTGACTCTAAAATAGTGGTAGCCTAGGTCAATGGTAAAGGAGATATCACTGTGGCATGCTTAGCAGCATGCAAAGCTTAGGTAAGGTATTTTCTAATGGGCCTGGAATGGTTCTCTTGCAATCATGTATACCATGAGATGAATGGGGCAACAGATAAACTTTCAAAGATGTTTTGGTTCTTTAGGATGGGACATATTGCTTTGATGAATTCTATGATGGTCAGTTTATGGAAGGCATGACATTCTACCTATAATGTTGTTTTTTCTTTAAGGATAGTAGAATAAGCTTTGGATTTGTTTTTGAAATTTGTAGTGTAATGTAAGGATTTGTGAAGAATCTCTAGATTATTCGTATTTTGTAAGTTAGAAGGAAAATATAAAAAATAGTATTGAAGAAACAGAAAAATGATAGAAACAAAAAAAATAATACAAAACAGTCTATTTTGAACAAAAATATGTATATTTTTTTAAATGAAATACAAAGTTTTCTCTTGCTCGGAAAAAAAATAGTTATAAAAGAAAAACAAACTATCATAAATGAGATAGATTAAGAGGAATTTAAGTGTTAAGTATTAATTATTTGTCACGTGTCAAAGTGTTTGGACCATAAACATATATATGTTTGTAAACATCATATTATATCATATATTTCGGTTATTTTCCCTTTATGTGTGTTGGATTTATTAAATCATCTTACTGTTACAAATGAAACAAAATATAATAAATATTTTGTGAGTATTAGCGAATTTTGTTTCAATTTAACATTTTACATATTTAATTAAATACAACTTTTTACAATGATTAAGTTAGAAAACATTAATTAATAAATAATAATAAATTAATAATTATATTAATTAATTGATATTAATTAAGTATTATTGTAAAGGACCATACATTATATATTTAAAATATATCATTGTTAAAACAAATATAGCATTGTAAATCTAGTAAAAGAATCACACCATTTAATAAAACAATGCTCTACTATCAATAAGACATCAATTATTTTACATAATTAATTATTTTAGATAATTAAGATATTAATTAATAAATAATAATTTTTTAATAATAAATTAAAATTTTTATTAATTAATTGATATTAATTAAATATTATTATAAAAAAAATCATACCACTTAATAAAACAATGCTCAAGACATCAATTATTTTACATAATTAATTATTTTAAATAGTTAAAATATTAATTAATAAATAATAATTTTTTAATAATAAATTAAAATTTTTATTAATTAATTGATATTAATTAAATATTATTATAAAAGACCATATATTATATATTTAAATTATATCATTGTTAAAACAAATATAACATTGTAAATCTAGTAAAAAAATCACACTACTTAATAAAACAATGCTCTACTATCAAACTAAGACATCAATTATTTTACATAATTTATGCATCAATGCTCTACCATAATTATTTTAGATAATTAAGACATTAATTAATAAATAATATTTTTTAATAATAAATTCACATTTTTGTTAATTAATTGATATTAACTAAGTATTATTGTAAAGGACATATATTATATATTTAAACTATATCATTGTTAAAACAAATATAGCAATGTAAATCTAGTAAAAAAATCACACCACTTAATAAAACAATGTTCTACTATCAAACTAACACATTAATTATTTTACATAATCTATGCATCAATGCTCTACCATAATTTTAGCACCCAATCTTCACTATATAATTGCATTAATGCTCTAGGGATATATTTGTCGGCATGTTTACAGGAAGAATGTGCTTGTGAATGATGGCAAGAACAACAACGAACCAAACCTCAAGAGCACAGAAGACGAGAAATCTTAGAAGAGATAGCGGTTTCTAGAAGTACAGACAAGGTTCAAGAGATGACGGACTCGCAGGAGAAGAAAAGGTCAAGACCCGTGAACACTTAGAAAGCCTTCTAAAGTCGGAGAGATCAGAAGCTCAGGAGGAAGAGTGACAGTGCATGCTGGATCACCGATCCAGAGGACCAACAACCGTGGGATTGAACCATGGGATTGAATTCGATCATCCGAATTTTCGTCAGTCATCCGATTGATTCAAGTGGAAGGACAGGATAAGCAAGGGATGAGATCTAAGATCTTGATCACCCAAATTTTCGTTAGTCGTCGGATCGAAATAAGTGGAAGGACAGGCTAAGTTAAAAGGTGCGCTAATATCAGCATTCGATAATCAGGCACTCAGATCTATGGTTGACATGGCATATCGGACCCCCTCGATCTTTCTGCCTTTAACCATGGGGGGGGTTCGAGTTGGTGGCATTTCTCATGTGGGACCTTCATACGTGCCACCTTCTTGTCAACTCAGACCCCCCTCACTCATTACCACTTATCGCCTAACCCCCCATCCGAGAAAACCAACAAACCACTCATACATACCACCTTCGCACTCTGATGTCACACTCCACTACTTGCTACACATCACACTCCACTACCGCACTCTACCTCCACATCCACTACACTACCTACACATCTCAACCACGTTAGCAGACCACCTCAGCAAGGACATGTGGCAGACCACGTCAGCAAGGACATGTGGAACACCACATCAGAAAGTACATATGGCATAATCAAAAGATGACAAGTGTCAAGAGGAAATTGGCTCATGCCATGTCAACAAGTGACATAAGAAAGCTATGTCACTTCGAGAGATTTATTTTGGAAGTTTCATCACCAACAAATGTCAAAAGTCCCAAAATCCTGAAGGGCGAAGGCCTGAAGTCGCTCTCAGTCGTCCGATCTGAAGATCACTTCGGGTGCATTCTCAACCGTTGATATAGTTCAGTGGAAGGCTAGTGTAAGTGGAATTGTTAATTGACAGCAAGTGGTCTCCACCACTTATGACTTACTTAGCTAGTGATCACTCTGGAGGAAAATGGAGCAACAACTTGTCAAAGTCCCGAAGTAAGAAGGAACCGTACATCGTCAAGACTGACAAGTGGTGCACGATCCACAACTACGAAGAAAATCACTTAGAGAGTTTGTGGTTGGGAAGGAAACAAGATCGCCGAAGACTCGAGGTCTGAAGAAGATCCAAGTCATCGGTTTCCAAAAGGATGCATGGCAGAAATATATGCAGTTTGGGAAAAACACTCCAGGAGAAAGTGAAGGAAGCGATGTTGAGATTGTAAATCTTTGAAGTTTGGAGACCTGAAGGATATCTTGACCATTCATCCAAGAGGGACACGCGTCAATGGATTGTCAACTCCAGAAAAAGGTGATAGAGATAAAGTTAAAATTGATATTTGAAATCTCCAAAGTCCAGAGACCCGAAGGAGATCTCGACCGTTAATCCAAGAGGGACACATGTTAGTGAAATCATCAACTCCGGAATATTGTCGTACAAATAACAGAAGGGTTTGAGATTTGAAACTCCTGGAGCCCGAATCACGAAGTAAATCACAATCGTTGATTTAGGAAGGCTAGATCTGATCCGCAGAATTGAGAGGATAGATCTGAACCATCCATTCAGGAGCACTGTCAAGATCATGAGATCGATGGTCCTGTCACATTACGGGGATTGAAGGTGCGCAAACTTTAAAATGTTGAAGGCGGGATGCAATTGAAACCACGGTTTTGGAGAAAGGACACATGGAGCTCTGTAGTGAATTACGGGGTGAAAAGTGAGTTTCCCTCAAACCGCCTTTGGACACGCCCGCAATTGCATGGTCACATAAGATCCTCGCCCAATTTCATATCACGAAACGGAGCTAGTGCTCACTAGACCGAGATCGGGAAGCACCTTTTGAATAGGCATTTGGTCACTGCCGGTGGTCACGTGAAGGAAGGAGCTTGGAAACCAAGGAAGCCAAAAATGACTGATTATAACTACCAGAGAATACGAAGAGTTACAACTACCAGAGAAGCCAGAGAATCTCAGGATAATGCACGCTAATGATGAACAGATTTAGTATAACCACCAGGGAAGATGAAGAGCTTGCATGATGATCGAGCAGAGGACTCGAGGTGAGAAATACATGCAGAACAAAAACAACAGTATGCTTTTTTGAGAGTGATGCATGTGGGAAAGATGAGATGCAATGCATAATATGAAGGGGAGATCCATGGTGCAATAAAGAGTATGCAGAGGCAGCATAGAGTATAAAATGCATAAGAAAAGTTGAACATCGTGGGTGTTGAGTGCGGAAAGGAAAGAGAGCAGAGCATAGAAACAAATCGAAGCATAAGCGGAACAATGCATAGAAGCTGAAGAAGGCAGAGGATACAGGGATTTGTAACAAACCATATCAGATACAAATCAAGTAAGTAAAGTTTTGTAAGATTCAATGAGGGTGGTAGGGTGGTGCTAGGGAGGATTGCAGTCCTCTAAATTCTAGTTAGTGCTAGAAGATATTTTGGGAGTTGGTGCTTCCATCTAGTTGGTGCTAGATAAATATGAGAGTTGGTCTCTGCAACTTGTAGCTTGCTATCAGAGGTTGTAGCCTCATATTTGAGTTGGATCTCAAAGACTATAATGTACATGAAAGTTGGAGCTTGATTGACATCCTAAGAAGAAGAGGTTTTCACCCTTATGGGTTTCCTCAAGAAAATCAGTGTCTCTGTGTATTCTGTGTGATTGATCATTGTATATCTATGCATGTTAAGTTATCAGCAACACATTAAATAATAATCTAGAAAGAATAAAAAAAGGGAAAAAGTTTCAAGATTATATACATA
>ML803052.1:225487-245222 GCA_009831015.1 Picea engelmannii
CTTTGCCTCTGCCCATATATATGACTGTAGGAAGAGCTTCGACCCCTTCTTATGCCCATTGGTCCAGGACCCGTTCAACGCTCATCGGGTCCCATATTTATTACCCGGAGGAAATCGGGCTCCTATTTAAATTTTGAATTAAAATTACGCGCGTCGTTTCGAATAGGGTTTCAGCATTCCATATGCTAGCCCTGCTGGCTATAGGCCTTGGCCCCATAAGACCATCAACACATGACCTCGGTCAAACCGCTCATCGGGGTTTCGGCGTTTTCGATGTCACGATGTACATGCCTCCAGGATTCCCGATCTCCGATTTCCCGAGCTTTAGCCCCATCCGGCTACACAATGGTCCATATGACCATTACCCATGATCACGAACTAACCCCATCGGGGCTACGGGGTTTGTGATGCATCAATGCATTCACCCGGTGATTCCCGATCGTCCAAATCCCGACGCTCCATTCATATGCTAACAGCTGGCCTCTACTACGCTTCTATCCTCCTTCGCTGCTGTGCTGACAGTTGTACCCCACTCATCAGGATTTCGCGGATCGCGATTTCGAAATGCACAGAACCTTTGTGCTCGGGATCTCCGATATCCCGATTTCCGATATGTCGACTCGCTCCTGATTTCCGACACCTGTCCCTCAAATGGACGGTCTCGATACCTTCAGGATTTCGGAACTTTCGATCTCTCATTTCCTTCAACATCAGGGACTCCGATTTCCCGATGTCCGATATGCTGACGGTGCCTTGATCTTCAACACCTGTCCCTCATATGGACAGTCCCGATCATCGATGCCTCTGTTGACGTCACACTGGTTTGACACGTGTTAGATTCTGCCACGTGTCACTCTGATTCGTGACTTTCATGTGCCTGAAGTGTTGAATCTGCCTGACACCTATCATTCCCTGGTTGTGCCACGTGTCCCTTTGCTGACGTGGTGTGCTTTCGTGGGTTGAATCAATGGTTCAAATGCAATCTTGGCTCAACGACTGCGATTACATCGCAAAATCGCATATCGCGATTTCGGGGTTTTCGTTGTCATTGCTCACGAGACTCGTGAAACTCCGATTCTTGATTCTCCGATGAAGCCCCCTGTTTACACCTGGATGGTCTCGATCACTGCTTGATTTAATGGTTGTGATCAAATCGCGAAATTGCATATCGCGATTTCGGGGTTTTCGTTGTCGAGTGAACTGGACATTTCAAAGTCCCGATCCCCGATTCTCCGATGGGGCCTCCAGGCTGCCATGCGTCCACACGAATAGACGGTCCAGATCTCGCCGGGAATTCACCTTGGCTTTAACGGCTGCGATCAAATCGTGATTTCAGAGTTTTTGATGTCAAGTGAATTGGACATTATAAACTCCCGATCCCCGAATCCTCTATGACTTATCTCCTTCGCAACTTCTACAGATCTGACGGTTGTCGGTCTTTCGGGAAATTTGAATGGAATCCAATGGTCACTGGATCTCTATCTTCCTTCTTCTCTGTAATCTCTTGCTGCGCGCATTTTCTTCAATGTTGTACCTCCTGAGCTCTTACGTTCGAATCCCCCAAGGGGTTTTATCCTTCATATCCTTCCATCTTCGTTGTTGCCATCAATGACAACAACCATCATCGTTGCTTGTTCAATATTTTCCAACACACATGACTGTTCATATTCAAAACAAAGTACATCTAAGGCTGAACAGTGATAAAACTCCATATGAGTTGTGGTTTGGTCGACCTGCATCAATCAAGCACTTCAAAGTATTCGGAAGTAAATGCTACATCAAGAATAATGATGATCATCTAGGAAAATTTTATAGTAGAGTTGATGAAGGTATCTTCTTACGATACACATTGAACAATAAAGGATACATATGCTTTAACAAAAGAATGCATAAATTAGTAGACTGTATTGATGTTCGAATTGATGAAGAAGCCCCTGTAAAAGATCAACAGAGAATAAGTACTAAGCCAGATGACAAATATGATGAGAATAATGAAGATAAAGAACAAAAAATCTCAGATTCACAAGAAGATGATGAATCAAGTGGAGAAGATACACCTAGACAAGAAGAGCCAGGACAACAATCAACATCAAATCCTTCCTCTAGAATTACTCAAAAGAATCATCCTGAAAGTCAGATAATTGGTGAGAAATAAAAAGGTGTACAAACCAGGAGAATGACAATCAAAGACACCGACCAATCACATATAGCCTTCATATCCATGGTGGAACCTAAAAACTTTAATGAATCCAGTGAAGACGTAAATTGATTAAAATCAATGAATGAGGAACTGGACCAGATTGAAAAGAATGACACTTGGGAACTCGTTCCTAAGCCAACAAATAAAAATGTAATAGGATCCAAATGTGTCTACAAAAACAAGATGAATGAGCAAGGAAATATTGTAATAAATAAGGCTAAATTGGTCTGCAAAGGATATGCTCAAATAGAAGGATTGGATTTTGATGAAACATTTGTGCCCGTAGCAAGATTAGAAGCTATTAGAATGTTTCTTGCCTATGTGTGTCATAAACAGTTTAAATTATATCAAATGGATGTCAAGTCGGCTTTGCTAAATGGAGATCTAAAAGAATAATTCTATATGGAACAACCATAGGGTTTCCAATTAACAGATAACCCTGACTTTGTATGCAAGCTGAAGAATGCTTTATATGGGTTGAAACAAGCTCCTTGTGCCTGGTATTACAGACTCGATAAGTATCTTCAAGACAAAGGGTTCAAGAGAGGAATAGTTGACAACAATCTATATATCAAAACAAAGGCTAATGATTTGCTCATTGTGTTGGTCTCTGTAGATGACATCGTCTTTGGAAGCAATAATGCTTTATTGGTACAATGGTTTGCTTCTTCCATGTAGTCTGAATTTGAAATGTCTATGATAGGGGAATTGTCATTTTTTCTTGTTCTACAAATTACTCAGAGGTATGAAGGAATATTTCTCTCTCAAGAGAAATATCTAAAAGAAATGTTGAAAAGGTTTCAAATGGAAGATTATACACCTATGAGCACACTTATGGTCACTGGATGCAAGTTAAGAAAGGATGATGACTCACCTGATGTTGATCAGAGTTCATATAGGTCTATGATAGGCAGCCTATTGTACATCACAACATCCCATTCAAACATAATGCATGTTGTTGGAGTGATAGGAAGGTATCAGGCTGCACCTAAACAAAGTCATTTCTTAGTTGTCAAAAGAATATTCATATACTTGAAAGGAACAATGAACTATGGCCTATGGTATCCTAGGAATCAAAATTTTTAACTATCAGTCTATTCATATGTTGATTAGTCTAACTGCATGGATGAAAAGAAAAACATGAGTGGAGGTGCATTCTTCTTAGGAGATACTCTTATAGCATGGTTGAGCAAGAAGCAAGGTTCCATTTCCTTATCGACTACAGAAGTTGAATACATTGCAACTACCACTTGTTGTACCCAAGTATTATGGATGATTCAGACACTTGTAGACTTGGAGGTAAAGTATAATGCACCGATCCCAATTCATTGTGATAATACTAGTGCAAATAGTGTGTCAAAGAATCTTATATTTCACTCCAAGACCAAGCATATACCCATCAAGTATCACTTCTTGAGGGAACATGTAACCAACACTATTGTTTCTTTGCATTATATTCCATCCAAAGATCAGATTGTTGATATCTTCACTAAACCTCTTGCAAAAGCGCAGTTTGAGTATCTACGCAGAAGTTGGGTGTGACCATGTTATCAAGTTAAAATAGTCTATCTAATCAAGGGGAGAATGCTCCTAGTATATATGATCAGGGGGAGCACAGAGTGACTCTCTGTTTTCTTTGACATTTATGTCAAAGGGGGAGAAAAAGGTGTTGTCTGTATGCTACAGTTGGAGGTCTAAGCAGAATAGTGCAGCCTTTCAGGGTTTCCATCAATGCCAAAGGGGGGTATTGTTGTCATGTTTATAGGAATAATGTTCTTGTCATTGATGGAAAGAACATCAACGAACCAAACCTTGAGAGCACAAAATATGAGAAAGCTTAGAAGAGATAATGGTTTCCAGAAGTACAGACGAGGTCCAAGAGACAGACTCATAGGAGGAGAAAAGGTCGAGACCCGTGAACACTTAGAAAGCCCTCTAAATTCGGAGAGATCGGAATCTCAAGAGGAAGCACAACAATGGTCATTGGATCACCAATATAGAGGACCAACAACTGTCAGATTGAACCAACAAATTGAATTCGATCATCCAAATTTTCATCAATCATCGGATTGATTCAAGTGGAAGAACAAGATAAGAAAGGGATGAGATTGGAGATCTCGATCACCCGAATTTTCGTCAGTCGTCAGATCGAAATAAGTGGAAGGATAGGATAATTTAGAAGGCACGCTAATCTCAGCGGACGATAATTGGGCACTTAGATCTACGGTCGACAGGGCATCTCGGACACCCCTGAGCTTTCTACCTTTAACCGTGGGGGGGGGTCCGACTTGGTGGTATTTCTCACGTGGGACCCTCATAAGTGTCACCTTCTTGTCAACTCAGACCCCCCTCGTTCATTACCACTTACCACCTAACCCCCCCTCCGAGAAAACCATCAAACCACTCATACATACCACCTTTGCACTCTGAAGTCACACTCCACTACTCGCTACATGTCATTCTCCATTACTCTGATCTAACTCCACCTCCACTACACTGCCTACACATCTCACCCACGTCAGCAGACCACCTCAGCAAGGACATGTGGAAAACCACATCAGCAAGGACATGTGGAAGACCACGTCAGTAAGGACACATGGCATAATCAGATGATGAAAAGTGTCAAGAGGAAATTGGTTTGTGCCATGTCAACAAGTGATGTAAGAAAGCTATGTCACTCCAGAAGATTTACTTCGAAAGTTTCATCACCAACAAATGTCAAAAGTCTCAAAGTCCCAAAGGGTGAAGGTTTAAAGTCACTCTGAGTTGTCTGATCTAAAGATCACTTCGGGTGCATTCTCAACCATTGATCTAGTTCAGTGTAAGGATAGTGTAAGTGGAAGTGTTAATCGAAAGCAAGCGGTGTCCACCACTTATGACTTACTCAATAGGTGATCACTCCAGAGGAAAATGGAGTAGCAATTTATCAAAGTCTCAAAGTAAGCAGTGATCATCCATCGTCGAGACTGACAGGTGGTGCACGATCCACAACTTTGGAGCGAATCACTTTGGGATTTTGTGGTTGGGAAGGAAACGAGATATTCGAAGACTCGAGGGTCGAAGAAGATCCAGGTCATCGGTTTCCAGAAGGACGCGTGGTAGAAATCTTTGTAGTTTGGGAAAAACCCTTTGAGAGAAAGTGAAGGAATCAATGTTGAGATTTGAAATCTATGAAGTCCGGAGACCCGAAGGAGATCTTGACCGTTGATCTGAGAGGTTCACACGTCAATGGATTGTTAACTACGGAAAAAGGTGATAGAGATAAAGTTGAAATTAAGAGTTGAAATCTCCAAAGTTCGGGGACCCGAAGGAGATATTGATTGTTAATCCGAGAGGGACACGCATCAGTGGATCATCAACTCTGGAATATTGGCATATGGAGAAAAGCAGGGTTTGAGATTTGAAACTCCCAGAGCCTGGATCATGAAGTAAATCACAGTCGTTGATTTATGAGGATAGATCTGATCCCCAGACTTGAGAGGATAGATCTGAACTGTTCATTCAGGAGCACCATCAATATTGTGAGATCATTGGTCTCATTGCATTGCGGGGATTGAAGGTGTGAGAAATTTAAAATGATGAAGGCGAGCCGCAATCAAAACCACGGTTTTGGAGAAAGGGTATGTGGAGCTCTGTAGTAAATTGCGGGGTGAAAAGTGGGTTTCCCTCAAACTGCCTTTGGACGCGCACGCAATTGCGTGGTCACATGAGATCTTCGCCCAAGGTCATATCAAGAAACAAAGCTAGCGCTCACTAGACAGAGATCGAGAAGCGCCTTTTGAAAGGCATTTGGTCACTGTCAATGGTCATGTGAAGGAAGGGACTTGGAAGCCAAAGAAGCCAAAACGACTAACTCTAAATACCAGATAATACGAAGAGTTACAACTACCAGAGAAGCCAGAGAATCTTAGGATAATGCATGCTAATGATGAACAGATTTAGTATAACCACCAGGGAAGATGAAGAGTTTGCATGATGATCAAACAGAGGACTCGAGGTGAGAAATACATGCAAAATAGAAAATATAGTGTGCTTTTTCGAGAGTGATGCATGTGGGCAGGATGAGATGTAGTGCATAATCTGAAGGGGAGATCCATGGCGCAGTAAAGAGTATGCAGAGGTAGCACAGAGTATAAAAGGTAGAAGAGAAGTTGAACAACATGGGTGTTGAGTGCAGAAAGAAAAGAGAGCGGAGCATAGAAAGAAATCGAAGGAGAAGCAGAACAGTGCATAGAAGCTGAAGAAGGCAGAGGAGACAGGGAGTTATAATAGACCATATAAGAGACAGAGAAAGTAAGTAAAGTTTTGTAAGATTCAATAAGGGTGGTAGGGTGGTGCTAGGGAGGATTGCAGTCCTCTAAATTCTAGTTGGTGCTAAAAGATATTCAGGGAGTTGGTGCTTCCATCTAGTGGGTGCTAGAGAAACCTGGGAGTTGGTGCTAAAGAAATCTAAGAGCTGGTGCTCTCGGCAAGTTATAGCTTGCTATCAGAGGTTGTAGCCTCATATTTGAGTTGGATCTCAAAGACTGTGATGTACATGAAATTTGGAGCTTGATTGACATCCTAAGAAGAAGAGGTTTTCACCCTTATGGGTTTCCTCAGGAAAATCGGTGTCTCTGTGTATTTTGTGTGATTGATTATTGTATATCTATGCATGTTAAGTTATGAACAACACATTAAATAATAATCTAGAAATAAATAAATAAAAAGGAAAAAGTTTCAAGCTTATATACATAATTGATTCACACCCCCGTCTCAATTATATTTCCAACAATATTTTTCACTTACCATCTCTCGTTTGTACTAGTGTTACAATGAGAAGATCCAAAAAAAAATTGTATAAATCAAATAATATGCCTTGTAAATAATGTGGAAACCATATATAAGGGGTGTTCTAAGTCAAAAGATCACCACTAATTCATTATTACATGGGAAGACCTAGACTTCACATATGATAGATCTCCACTAATTCATCATTATATGCATATACTAGATAACATATCTCAATAAAGTCCAAGTCCAATAGTACTCATTTTTTTTTGTCTCCAAACATTAATCACTACATCACATATTGGATGCCTAATTGTGATAGGTGCACTTGTACCAATAATATTTTGATGTTATTTAACTATATTGATGCAAAAGGAAACAATACCTAGAAAAACCCTTTACCCATTCACCAAAAATCTTTTCAAAAACCTTTGCTAAAACATCTAAAATAGGTCACATTTCCAATACCAAAAACTTAAGCAATTTTTATTTTATTTTTAAATTCCCCACATATTATCATCGAAAAAACCCACAAAAATATATGTTTGAAATTATTTCCTTATAGAATGAGGCTTGATAAGGTTATTCTCAAGCGTAATGACTCGAAGCTAAAGGGATATCATACAATTGAATATTTTGAATATTTGTTTTACTAAGGTTTAGCCTTCTACAACAAGAACATGTTGATTAAAATAATTCATATGAACAAGATGGGATTCATCAAAGAGTACTTGATTAGTAGATATAATATGCTTAATGTGTAAGAGGGGAATGGAAAGGGCCTCATGCCTTTCTTCCAATGACCTTTTCATCAAAATCAACTTTAAGAAAGATCATGTGAGTGGATTTCACCTTCATCAACTTTAATAAAGATCATGTGAGTGGATTTCACCTTCATCGTGAGTATGATTAAGTATTTAGGGGTTGTCCAATTATACTTAAATGAAAATGAAGTCTTTTTTTTCGATACTTTAACATGTTTCTACATCAACAAATGTGAGTACATGATGAAATTAACCTTTTAAGGTCGACATGGCAAGAGTGTACCTTGTTCAAACTGTTTATGTCACAACTATGGAAGTATTGGCTATATTTTATATAATAGAATCGATCATATTCTAATTGAAGGGATCATCCTTCCTCAACCAAATACATGGAAGATGACCAACCAGCACTTTCTTGATGAACCTTTCCATGTTTGTTGTGGGTCAAACCTTATAATTGGATAATATTTTGGACTATCTCTGGATTTCCTATAATGACTCAAGATGTAGGATTAAATGTACCTAGTATTTAGTTCTATAGACAAAACTTAACTAAACTAAAGTAGTCTTCCATATTACTACATGTGTAAGGATGACCCTAAATCAAACCAAGCTAATATTTTAAATTTTGGGGAGTGTCATTTTCTTTCCATGTCTCCCCAAGACTGTGACAAATCGAAGCATAAGCGGAACAATGCATAAAAGTTGAAGACGACAAAGGATACAGGGAGCTGTAACAGACCATATCAGATACAAATCAAGTAAGTAAAGTTTTGTAAGATTCAATGAGGGTGGTAGGGGGGTGCTAGGGAGGATTACAGTCCTCTAAATTCTAGTTAGTGCTAAAAGATATTCAGGGAGTTGGTGCTTCCATCTAGTTGGTGCTAGAGAAATTTAAGATTTGGTCTCTGCAAGTTGTAGCTTGCTATCATAGGTTGTAGCCTCATATTTGAGTTGGATCTCAAAGACTGTAATGTACATGAAAGTTGGAGCTTGATTGACATCCTAAGAAGAAGAGGTTTTCACCCTTATGAGTTTCCTCAGGAAAATCAGTGTCTCTATGTATTCTGTGTGATTGATCATTGTATATCTATGCATGTTAAGTTATCAACAACACATTAAATAATAATCTACAAAGAATTAAAAAAGGGAAAAAGTTTCAAGCTTATATACATAATTGATTCACCCCCCCTCTCAGTTATATTTTCAACAATTGGTATCAGAGCCGATGCCTTTGATCAAAGGTAGATCCATAAACTTGAACATGACTAGTCATGATGGAAGTTCAAATAATAGACCCCCTCTATTTGATGGAACAAAATTTTCCTTCTAGAAAATAAGGATGAGAGCACATTTAATGTCTTTCATTGCTGATGTTTGGGATGTCGTTGAAACGGGATATGTGAAGCCTGTAGTCTTGGCCTCAAAAGATGATAAGATGGAGTTTAGTTTTAATGCAAAAGAAATGAATGCCATCCTCAGTAGACTTGTTGAAGCTTCATTTGTCAAATTCATGCACTGTGATTCAGAAAATGTTATGTGGGACAAGCTGATAAGTAGTTATAAAGGTAATGAAAAGGTGAAAGACGCAAAACTTCAGTAAGTACTTCTTACGTATAGAAGAACTTGTCAACACTATGAAAGGCCTAGGTGAGACGATAGTTGAATATTTTCTAGTCCAGAAAATATTAAGATCTCTTCTTGATAGATTTAACTCAAAGGTCTTTGCTATAGAGTAAATCATTGATCTCAAAACATTGACACTAGATCAACTTCTTGGAACACTAACTGCTTATGAAATGAGAATCACCAAAGGTAAATCCACTACAAGAGAGGCATCTTTTAAAGTAGAGAAAAACACAGACTCCGATATAGATGAGATTGAAGCAAATTTTGTGAGAAGACTGAAGAAAGGATCAGACAACTACAAAGGTAAACTGCCCTTCAAATGTTTCAACAATGGTAATATAGGTCATTTTGCATCTAAGTGTCCTCACAAAAGACAAGATCAGACATATGAATATGAAGAGAAGCACAAACTCAAGAAGGTCTATAAAGAGAATAATTTTAAGAAGAAAAGTCTTTGTGTAAACAATGATGATGACCCCTCAGATGATGAAAGTAGTGACTCTTCTATTGAAGATAAAATAAATGATATCATGCTAATAGATTTAGAAGATCTAAAGACTGAAGATACAGGAAGTGAGTTTGTTGATTGTGAAGAAGTAGTAAATCTTGAAGGAGAACTTGTTATTGCCATGGAAGAGATTGATAAACTCAGAGAAAAGAAAAGAAAAGAAAAGCAATTACTGCTCAGTTGTGAGAAAACATGCAAGGAACCATATGGATAAATTAATACGTTGAAGGTTAAGTTAGAAGAAGCTAAGAAGATTGAAGACATCCTCAAACAACAATTGAAGGAAGCCAAAACAAAAAGTGAAAAATTGGAAGATGAAGTAGTGACTGCCAGAAAAGATCTAGAGAAATTTCAAGCCTTATATCATAAGAAACTAACAAGTATTAAAGCCTCTGAAGGATTAGCCTCCATTCTGAATCATCAAAAGAATTCAAAGTTGAAAACTAGTTTGGGTTATGAAGAGGGATCAAGTAGTGGTCAACCAAGCAACAAAGAATCCATCAAGTTTGTCAAATCTACAACCATTGAAAACAACAAACTTGCAAAAACAAAGGAAGAGAATCAGCCGCCAAGGAGGAGTAAAGGAAAAGCTACCAAAACTGAATCTGTAGAACAAATAAATAATACACCCCCTGCTCAAGGAAATCATCAGCATGTAAGAAATAGACCTGCTTAAAGAAGATAGCCATTTTTTAGGTACAACGTTTTTTTTATGGATATTGTTTTTACTGCTCTAAGTTTGGCCACAAAGCTGTAAATTGTTCTTTAAGTTTTATACATGAGAAATAAAGACAACCAAGGAATAAATACCTGCCACAAAAAAGAATGAGACAACCAAGTAACAAACAACCACAAACTCCAAATCATGTGATGGATGGGAAAATGACGTAGATTAATCATAACAATCATTATGATCCTTTATTTAATGAACCAGAATGTTACATCTTCTATAATTATGGACATAAAGTTGCAGACTGTTGCTTAAAGAACTATAAGCCAAATTCAAATCACAAATCTAGAAACGACAAGGTTTGGAAGAAGAATGAAGATAACAAGTGTGGATTGGTGTTGTCAGCTCAAAGACAAAAAGACTCCTGGTATATTAATAACGGATGCTCCAGTCATATGAAAAGTGACAAAAGTAAGTTCCTATCACTCAAAGAAAATAAATGAGGGAGTGTGACCTTTGGAAATGATGCTCCAGGAAAGATCAGAGGTAAAGTTCTAGTAAGCTTAAGTAATGGAAGAAGCAAAGTTCAAGATGTATTATCTGTTGATCATTTAAAGCATAATCTTCTTAGTGTCAGTCAGATATGTGATAGAGGATGTGAAGTTACTTTCACTGCTAAGAATTGTAAAATAAAGACAGTAAACACGGGAGAGTTTCTTGCAAAAGGGGTTAGAACAAAAAACAATGTATAAGTTTTGAAGGAAGATAAGGATATATTCCATTTAAGCAAATTTTATGAAAGTTGGTTATGGAACAGAAGGCTTGGGCACCTGAATTTTGATCATATTGTCAAAATGAATAATGAAGGTAATGTGAAAGACCTTCCAAAAATATATAATCCTAATAACTCAGTATGTGAATCTTGACAAATGGGGAAGATGACTCATGCTCAATTCAAATCAAAGAGTTTTAGATCTTCAAAGAAACCACTTCAAATTGTTCATATAGTTCTGTGTGGACCATCGCGAAAGGAAGGTACTAGAGGAGAACGTTAATTTATGCTAGTCCTTGATGCCTTCTCCAGAATTATGTGGGTTTCCTTTTTGAGAAAAAATCTGATGCGTTCGAGAAGTTCAAAAAGTTTAAGGCATTAGCTAAGAATCATACAGGAAGGAAGTTAAATTCAATTCACTTAGACAGGGGAGGAGAGTTTCTCTTAGGAGACTTTAAAGAATTCTGTGACAAACATGGAATTAAAAGAGAATATACTATTCCAGGTACTCCTCAACAAAATGGAGTTGTAGAATGCTAAAATAGATCAATTCAACAGATGTCAAGGACTATGATGAGTGAAAGGGACATTTCACAAACCTTCTGGCTGGAGGTTGTTCACACGACTGTTCATATTCTAAACAAATCACATCTAAGGTTGAACAGTGATAAAAATCCATATGAGTTGTGGTTTGGTCAACCTGTATCAATCAAGCACTTCAAAGTATTTGGAAGTAAATGCTACATCAAGAATAATGATGATCATCTAGGAAAATTTGATAGTAGAGCTGATGAAGGTATCTTCTTAGGATATGCATTGAACAATAAAGGATACAGATGCTTTAACAAAAGAATGCATAAATTAGTAGACTGTATTGATGTTCGAATTGATGAAGAAGCTCCTGTAAAATATCAACAGAGAATAAGCACTAAGCCAGATGAAAAATATGATGAGAATAATGAATATAAAGAACAAAAAATCTCAGTCTCACAAGAAGATGATGAATTGGGTGGAGAAGAGACACCTAGACAAGAAGAGTCAGGACAACAATCAACATCAAATCCTTCCTCCAAAATTACTCAAAAGAATCATCCTGAAAGTCAGATAATTGGTGAGAAAGACAAAGGTGTACAAACCAGGAGAAGGATAATCAAAGACACTGAGAAATCACATATAGCCTTCATATCCATGATGGAATCTAAAAACTTTAATGAAGCCAGTGAAGACATAAATTGATTAAAATCAATGAATGAGGAACTGGACCAGATTGAAAAGAATGACACTTGGGAACTCATTCCTAGGCCGACAAATAAAAATGTAATAGGATTCAAATGGGTCTACAAAAACAATATGAATGAGCAAGGAAATATTGTAAGAAATAAGGCTAAATTGGTCTGCAAAGGATATGCTCAAATAGAAGGATTGGATTTTGATGAAACATTTGCGCCCATAGCAATATTAGAAGCTATTAGAATGTTTCTTGCCTATGTGTTTCATAAATAGTTTAAAGTCTATCAAATGGATGTCAAGTCGGGTTTGCTAAATGGAGATCTAAAATAATAAGTCTATATGGAACAACCATAGGGTTTCCAACTATTAGATAACCCTGAATTTGTATGCAAGTTGAAGAAAGCCTTATATCGGTTGAAACAAGCTCCTCGTGCCTGGTATTACAGACTGGATAAGTATCTTCAAGACAAAGGGTTCAAGAGAGGAACAATTGACAACAATCTATATATCAAAACAGAGGGTAATGATTTGCTCATTGTGTTGGTCTATGTAGATGACATCATCTTCAGAAGCAATAATTCTTTATTGGTACAATGGCTTGCTTCTGCCATGCAGTCTGAATTTGAAATGTCTATGATAGGGGAATTGTCATTTTTTCTTTCTCTGCAAATTACTCAGAGGTATGAAGGAATATTTCTCTCTCAAGAGAAATATCTAAGAGAAATGTTGAAAAGGTTTCAAATGGAAGATTCTACACCTATGAGCACACCTACGGTCACTGGATGCAAGTTAAGAAAGGATGATGACTCACTTGATGTTGATCAGAGTTCATATAGGTCTATGATAGGTAGCCTATTGTACATCACAACATCCCATCCAAACATAATGCATGTTGTTGGAATGGTAGGAAGGTATCAGGCTGCACCTAAACAGAGTCATCTGTTAGCTGTCAAAAGAATATTCATATACTTGAAAGGAACAATGAACTATGGCCTATGGTATCCTAGGAATCAAATTTTCAACTATCAGTCTATTCAGATGTTGATTGGGCTAACTGTGTGGATGAAAGGAAAAGCACGAGTGGAGGTGCATTCTTCTTAGGAGATTTTCTTGTAGAATGGTTGAGCAAGAATCAAGGTTCCATTTTTTTATCGACTACAGAAGTTGAATACATTGCAACTGCCACTTGTTGTACTCAAGTATTATGGATGATTCAGACACTTTCATACTTGGAGGTAAAGTATAATGCACCAATCCAAATTCATTGTGATAATACTAGTGCAAATAGTGTGTCAAAGAATCTTATATTTCACTCCAAGACCAAGCATATACCCATCAAGTATCACTTCTTGAGGGAGAAGGTAACCAACACTGTTGTTTCTTTACATTATATTCCATCCAAAGATCATATTGTTGATATCTTCACTAAACCACTTGCAAAAGCTCAGTTTGAGTATCTATGCTAGAAGTTGGGTGTGACCCTGTTATCAAGTTAAAATAGTTTATCTAATCAGGGGGAGAGTGCTCCTAGTATATCTGATCAGGGGAAGCACAGAGTCACTCTTTTTTTTCTTTGACATTGATGTCAAAGGGGGAGAAAAAGGTGTTGTCTGTATGCTACAGTTGGAGGTCTAAGCAGAATAGTGCAGCCTTTCAGGGTTTCCATCAATGCCAAAGGGGGATGTTGTTGGCATATTTACAGGAATAATGTGCTTTTCATTGATGGAAATAACATCAACAAACCAAATATCGAGAGCACAGAAGACGAGAAAGATTAGAAGAGACAACGATTTCCAGAAGTACAGACGAGGTCCAAGAGACGGACTAGTAGGAGGAGCAAAGGTTGAGACCCGTGAACACTTAGAAAGCCTTTTAAATTTGGAGAGATCAGAATCTCAAGAGGAAGCACAACAATGGTCGTTGGATCATCAATCTAGAGGACCAACAACTATTGAATTGAACCATCAAATTGAATTTGATCATCCCAATTTCCGTCAGTCATCAAATTTATTCAAATGGAAGGACAAGATAAGAAAGGGATGAGATTGGAGATCTCGATCACCCAAATTTCCGTCAGCCATTGGATAGAAATAAGTGGAAGGATAGGATAAGTTAGAAGGCACACTAATCTTAGCGGCCGATAATCGGGCACTCAGATATACAGTTGATAGGGCATCTCAGACCACCCCGAGATTTATGCCTTTAACAGTGGGGGGGGGTCCGAGTTGGTGGTATTTCTCATGTGGGATCCTCATACATGTCACCTTCTTGTCAACTCAGACCCCCCTCATTCATTACCACTTACCGCCTACCCCCCCCTCCGATAAAACCACCAAACCACTCATACATACCACCTTCGCACTCCGAAGTCACACTCCACTACTCGCTACATGTCACACTCCATTACTATGCTGCACTACACTACCTGCACATCTCATCCATGTCAGTAGACAACCTCAGCAAGGACATGTGGAAGACCACGTCAGCAAGGACACATGGCATAATCAGATGATGACAAGTGTCGAGAGGAAATTGGCTTGTGCCATATCAACAAGTGATGTAAGAAAGCTACGTCACTCTAGAAAATTTACTTTGGAAGTTTCATCACCAACAAATGTCAAAAGTCCCGAAGTCCCAAAGGTGAAGGTCTGAAGTTGCTCTGAGTCGTCCAATCTGAAGATCACTTCGGGTGCATTCTCAATCGTTGATCTAGTTCAGTGGACGGATAGTGTAAGTGGAAGTGTTAACTGAAAGCAAGCGGTCTCCACCACTTATGACTTACTCAACAGGTGATCACTCCAGAGGAAAATGGAGCAGCAACTTATCAAAGTCCCAAAGTAAGCAGTGATCATCCATCGTCAATACTGACAAGTGGTGCACGATCCACAACTCCGAAGCGAATCACTTTGGGATTTTTTGGTTGGGAAGGAAATGAGATAGTCGAAGACTCGAGGGCAGAAGAAGATCCAGGTTGCCGATTTCCAGAAGGATGCGTGGAAAAAATCTGTGCAGTTTGGGAAAAACCCTTTGGGAGAAAGTGAAGGAATCGATGTTGAGATTTGAAATCTCCGAAGTCCGAAGACCTGAAGGAGATCTCTACCGTTGATCTGAGAGGGACACGCATCAATGGATTGTCAACTCCGGAAAAAGGTGATAGAGATAAAGTTAAAATTAAGAGTTGAAATCTTCGAAGTCTAGAGACCTGAAGGAGATATCGACCGTTAATCCGAGAGGGACACGTGTCAGTGGATCATCAACTCTGGAATATTGGCGTACGGAGAAAATCAGGGTTTGATATTTGAAACTCCCCAAGCCCGAATCACGAAGTAAATCACAGTTGTTGATTTAGGAAGGCTAGATCTGATCCGCAGACTTGAGAGGATAGATCTAAACCGTTCGTTCAGGATCACCATCAAGATTGTGAGATCAATGGTCTCGTCGCATTGCGGGGATTGAAGGTGCAAGAAATTTAAAATGTTGAAGGTAGGACACATTCGAAACCACAGTTTTGAAGAAAGGACACGTGGAGCTCTGTAGTAAATTGCGGGGCGAAAAGCGGGTTGCCCTCAAACCTCCTTTGGATGCGCTCGCAATCGCGTGGTCACATGAGATCTTTGCCCAAGGTCATATCGAGAAACGAAGCTAGCGCTCACTAGACCGAGATCGGGAAGCACCTTTTGAATAAGCATTTGGTCACTGTCGGTGGTCATGTGAAGGAAGGGGCTTGGAAGCCAAAGAAGCCAAAAACGACTGACTCTAAATATCAGATAATACTAAGAGTTACGACTACCAGAGAAGCCAGAGAATCTCAGGATAATGCACACTAATGATGAACAGATTTAGTATAACCACCAGGAAAGATGAAGAGTTTGCATGATGAGCAAACAGAGGACTGAAGGTGATAAATACATGCAGAACAGAAAAGATAGTGTGGTTTTTCAAGAGTGATGCATGTGGGCAAGATGAGACACAGTGCATAATCTGAAGGGGAGATCCGTGGCACAGTAAAGAGTATGCAGAGGTAGCACAGAGTATAAAAGGAAGAAGAGAAGCTGAACAACGTGGGTGTTGAGTGCAGAAAGAAAAGAGAGCGGAGCATAGAAAGAAATCGAAGGGGAATCAGAACAATGCATAGAAGCTGAAGAAGGCAGAGGAGACAGGGAGCTGTAACAGACCATATCAGAGACATATCAAGTAAGTAAAGTTTTGTAAGATTCAATCAGGGTGGTAGGGTGGTGCTAGGGAGGATTGCAGTCCTCTAAATTCTAGTTGGTGCTAGAAGATATTCAGGGAGTTGGTGCTAGAGAAACCTGGGAGTTGGTGCTAAAGAAATCTAAGAGTTGGTGCTCTTTGCAAGTTGTAGCTTGCTATCAGACGTTGTAGCCTCATATTTGAGTTGGAGCTCAAAGACTGTGATGTACATGAAAGTTGGAGCTTGATTGACATCTTAAGAAGAAGAGGTTTTCACCCTTATGGGTTTCCTCAGGAAAATCGGTGTCTCGGTGTATTTTGTGTGATTGATCATTGTATATCTATGCATGTTAAGTTATAAACAACACATTAAATAATAATCTAGAAATAATCAGAAAAATGGAAAAAGTTTCAAGCTTATATACATAATTGATTCATCGCCCCATCTCAATTATATTTCCAACAATATTTTGCACTTACCATCTCCCCTTTGTACTAGTGTTACAATGAGAAGAGCCGAAAAAAAGTTGTATAAATCAAATAATATGCCTTGTAAATAATGTGGAAACCATATATAAGGGGTGTTCTAAGTCGAAAGATCACCACTAATTCATTATTACATGGGAACACCTAGACTTCACATATGATAGATCTCCACTAATTCATCATTATATGCATATACTAGATAACATATCTCAATAAAGTCCAAATCCAATGGTACTCATTTTTTTTTGTCTCCAAACATTAATCACTACATCACATATTGGATGCCTAATTGTGATAGGTGCACTTGTACCAATAATATTTTGATGTTATTTAACTATATTGATGCAAAAGGAAACAATACCTAGAAAAACCCTTTACCCATTCACCAAAAATCTTTGCAAAAACCTTTGCTAAAACATCTAAAATAGGTCACATTTCCAATACCAAAAACTTTAGCAATTTTTATTTTATTTTTAAATTCCCTACATATTATCATCAAAAAAACCCACAAAAATATATGTTTGATATTATTTCCTTATAGAATGAGGCTGAATAAGGCTTATTCTCAAGCGTAATGACTCGAAGCTAAAGGGATATCATACAATTGAATATTTTGAATATTTGTTTAACTAAGGTTTAGCCTTCTACAACAAGAACATGTTGATTAAAATAATTCATATGAACAAGATGGGATTCATCAAAGAGTACTTGATTACTAGAGATAATATGCTTAATGTGTAAGAGGGGAATGGAAAGGGCCTCATGCCTTTCTTCCAATGGTCTTTTCATCAAAATCAACTTTAAGAAAGATCATGTGAGTGGATTTCATCTTCGTAAACTTTAAGAAAGATCATGTGAGTGGATTTCACCTTCATCGTGAGTATGATTAAGTATTTAGGGGTTGTCCAATTATACTTAAATGAAAATGAAGTCTTTTTTTTCGATATTTTAACATGTTTCTACATCAACAAATGTGAGTACATGATGAAAATAACCTTTTAAGGTCAACATGGCAAGGGTGTACCTTGTTCAAACTATTTATGTCACAACTATGGAAGTATTGGGCTATATTTTATCTAATAGAATCGATCATATTCTAATTGAAGGGATCATCCTTCCTCAACCAAATACATGGAAGATGACCAACCAACACTTTCTTGATGAACCTTTCCATGTTTTTTGTGGGTCAAACCTTATAATTGAATAATATTTTGGACTATCTCTAGATTTCCTATAATGACTCAAGGTGTAGGATTAAATGTACTTAGTATTTAGTTTTATAGACAAAACTAAACTAAATTAAAGTAATCTTCCATATTACTACATGTGTAAGGATAACCCTAAATCAAACCAAGCTATTTTTTTTAATTTTTGGGGAGTGTTATTTTCTTTCCATGTCTCCCCAAATGATCTCTAAGATATTTTCATATAAAGAAAAAAATGATAATTGTATTACTATACCTGTTATCTACAATTTTCTATATGTATGCTAAATATTAATCTTGGCACATGTATATTATTTCTTTACTAGGTTTCCTCGATGACTCACTATCAAAGATTATATAATGTCCTTCAATATTTGGTATGGTATGTTTTAATATTGATAATTATAAATACTCCATAGAGTGAATTGGAACTATCTTGGGTATTGAAAGTTTTGGGATGCATGGAAATAATTAAGACTCATACTCATGCGGAATCCCAAAAGAGAACTTCATCCAAGATCTTAAGGGAAATGAAGCTTATAATGTATAATTTATGGATAAATAAGCTATGATGACCAAAAAAGTTCGTCCAAGATTTTATGGAAAATGAAACTTATAATGTATAATTTATGGATTGAATAAACTATGATGCCCTTTTATAAAGGGCACCTCAAATGGTCTCACTTTTAGAATTTGTTGGTTACCCAACCTAAGTGGAGTTGAAAGGCACACTTGTGTGGATAAAAGCACATGGCAATCTTGGGAGATTGTAAAGCCCAAAATTTAGAATAGTATTCACTCAAATCATGCTTATATCATGATGACCGGTCTTTTGTTCACTATTATTGTTGCTCCACAATGACAAGGCCAACATGGAGAAAACTTTGATATTATTCCTCCGTTTAGAAGAGGTATCAATAAGCTCCCTAAATTGTGACTAAGTTGGGACTCCAATCCCCATATCGGGCAAGATTGTTTGCTCCAAAGTGAGGTTTTTTTTGTCTGGTATATACGTCGGTAAATGCACGCAATATGGTTAATGCCACATATATTTCTAATGATATCAGGAAGAAGATCACACTGGCATTGGAGATGGATTAGGTGTACTTTAATAAGTGTTTTGTTTTTGAAGGGATTGAATGGGTGTTGGAGTAGCATATGTGTTCACTGTTGTAATTGTTAATGCGGAAAACACAATTATCAATAAGACAAACAATACAAATGCAAGCAACAAAGACACAGGGATTTACGTGGTTCACCCAAATGTTGGGCTACGTCCACCAAGCATAGGTATCGGTCATCTTATTATT
>ML803053.1:29140-47829 GCA_009831015.1 Picea engelmannii
AGGAACTTACTCACCTATTCAGACATCCAGGGGGTGTCGTTTCCAAATAACACACCTTTAAAAACTGATACAAAGTCATTAAAAACTTCATAAAAATGATGGGAGGTTTTGTGCCTCCATAATGTTTGATACCAAAAGATTACCGGGTCGAATTCATAGTTTACCTTCTTACACACAGATAATCTCGGAAACTAACACTAATGTGCTATCGTGAAAACCAAATAAGAGGACATAAATAATTTCTTCTCCTGCTTGTATTGTGACAATTGGGAAGAGATTTCAATGGAAATCAACTTGCCCCAATTGAAGATGGCATGTTCCTTGACTTTAAAGTATAAAATGTAAAGAATCATGCGAGAAATGTTGGTTGTACTTTATTGTCCTGTTACCCTCGTGAAAAGCCAAGAAATTTCTAGAAAAGGATTTTTGAATGAGCTATACTGCAATCTTGTGATGTCCTCAGGGATGGTCATTGGGTTCTCCAGGAACTCAGGTAACAGGTCCAACCCATTGTCATTCTTCTTTAAGAATTATGTGCAATCTTCACCCTTGAAGGTAAGCGTTGGTTCGGGAAGTCTCAACATCTTACGAAATACCTCAGGCGATAGAGAGACATGGGAATGATCCTGCAATTGAATGATCCACTAGCTTGGAATATATCTCTCGGTGCACCAAGAGACCAACTCATTACAGTCAAAAAATTATGGGACACAACCTGCACGTGCAATTCTGGACGTCTGAATTACTTCCTTCTGAGAAGAAGGGGGTGAATAATAAGAGTAAGCTCTAGACCACTGAAAATTCCGATCTTCTCATCCAAATATGTTCAATGTATCTCCATATAAATGTTGTCGAGTTGTCGCTTCCATAAGTTGACGAGAGCGTTATTTTGATCCAGCTAATCTTAGAAATGAGCGCTTGAGAGATATAATCTAAACTTCTGCAAATCATGCTTTAATGAGGAAGTTGCTCGAGCCCTTCGCCTTTTAATGACAACCTTTATAGGACCTAGATAATGAGTTATTAGCATTTAAACCATACTAAATGTGTATTGGAAAAGTGCAAAGGTGGCGAGGACCGGCAAGAGAGAAATAGGATTTGCGATTTTTATGAACCCGCCAACCCAAGAACCTGCCAACCCATGACTGCATAAGGTTGAAAATTGGCTAAGTGTTGTGATGTAGTTAGACAGACTCATCGTAGGAGGAATGAGACTTGGAATTTTGGGGAGTCTGGGGGTCAAAATGTAGATCACAAAAATTTCGGATGAAAAATGTATATCACAGAACATGGGGTATGAGAGTTCGACCCCGCCAACCCAGGAACCCATGATTTCAAAATTGGCTAAGTATAGGATATCGAGGAAATCGGTCATACTCGTGATGTGAGGCTGTGTATAGAGATGAGGATATGCAAGTCCACCAACCTGAGAACCCACCGTTCTAAAAAACACAACTAAGTATAGAACTAGAAAGGGAGAGTAGAAGGGAAAAAAGGAAAAGGGGAAAATGGGTAAGTATAAAAGAGGGAAAAGAAAGGGAGAAAATAATTTGGGAAAGACTAAAAGGGGAGGTAAATTTCAAAAGCAAGAATTGATCTCAACACAAGGCAAAGACATGACATAGGTGGAGGCTCCCTCATCCAAAACAATGCGATGAATGTTCTTTCCACCAACCAAAACTTGGATTTGGAATGCTAAGTGGTGGGAGACCCTCTCCTTAAAATAATCCATATTAAACATAATCAAGTTTGACTCATCTGGATCCATGGCTCTAATGGTTGACAATAGGGTTCTACATTGACTGAGACAATGCTATAGAAATTCAAGGGATGACATGGCACAAGTTGATTGTGCCAAATCTTCAACGATGTTGTAGTTTTTGGAAACGTGGGCATTGGGATTAAATGTCTCTTTTATAATTACACTCTTGGGTGGGCGCAATGCTACTTCATAAATTGACTTCTCAATTTGAAGAGGATTGAAGATGTAGGAGGAGTGGAACTCGAGGGATGATTGAAAACCTTCCCTTTAGTCTGATCACCTAGAGGATTCTCATACGTATTTTCTCGAGTCGTGACATTAACCATATTAAACATGTACACCTCAAAGGTTCTTGTGGAAGCATCCCCATGGTTGGAATGAACTGAGTTTCCCCCTTGTGGAGGGGAAAGATTTTGCGCAACCAGATGTTGCTACTGAACCGGTTGGGAGGTACCCTTAAAATATTTGGCGATGACCTCACGATGAGAGAAGTCTTTAATGTAGTGGTCTTACTCAAAAATCATACAAGGATATTTATGCTTCTTAGTCGATTGAGTATCAATATTCTTAGGATTATCCTACTCGTTAGAAGGTTTTTTGGATTTACCCTTGTTTTTCCTCTTACCTCTTGCTCGCTAAGATGAAGTGGATTGGACCACATTCACCTAGGAGGTTTGAGCATGAGCGGAATTAGTTTTAGTGTTTGAAACAAAACTTGGTTCCAAAGAAGGTCTTGATGGATTTTTCAATGGACGTGGAGCATGAGGTATTAGGTCATAAAGTGTGCTAGACTGGGAGTAAACCAAGTCCTAATATTGCACATGGATAATAGCCTACTCCTCAATAACAATGTTTCACATAGAAACATCATGGGAAATGGGAGGCAAGAGTGACTTTTTAAACCAATCCATGAGGATTTGGTCCGAAATTGGAGCTTTAGTCAACCATCTCCATCATCTCCACTCATGAATATGATCAGAGATGTGGGTGGAAGAGGATTATCGGAGTGAGGTCAAAAGTTTTGTACCGGTCTCATATCATATAAACAACTGAAAATGCATCAGAAAAGACATGGAAAGAGAATTAAAGTCGACAAAGTAGTTCATCAAAGAGTTGTAAGAACACCATAAATGGAAATTCATAACATGATTTTTAGGATCTTCCCCAGTTTTTTCGTCATATTTCAGGATGTCGGGCGGTAATTTGGTAGGGATGGTGGGCCAAAACAGGGCATGAAGGATGGGATCATTTGTCAAACATGATAGATCATATATTTCATAGTATACAAGGTATGGAACCTGACGTTCAACAGGCTCAACATAATCTTTATTACAAAACAATGATCACAAATCACACTTATGAAACCGGGAGCATTGCTCCTGGAAGTGGCCAATACGTTGAAGAACCAGTCATGACCTTTGTAGAAATCCTTGCATCTTACATGAATCCTCTTTTTAATGATCCACTCAGCCTACATCTCCAATTTTTGTTACAGAATATTTCCCTTGCGGATAGGTGAAATATCCCTTGGATTACAGACCCCTATACYAAGAGAGAAACACTACAAGAGGACACTAACATCCCTTTGAATTCATTTTAAGCAATCARAAAGAGAGAGAAAGAAAGTGTGTGAAGCACCTTGTCTYGAAGTTTGTCCTCATTTCTTCCAATTCAAGATTGATCTCAAAAATCCCTGGCATGGTTTGATACATGCAATAGGAAACAAAGAAAAACAAAGATATCCTACTCTAGTAGATTAGGTAAAGAAAATTCATCTACGAATATTGAARGAACAATAGACAAGAAAATGAGAAAAGTATACAAGCGTGAAGGAAATAGGCCAAGTATATTCAAATGATAATCCAAAGAGAATACTTACAAACCATGGATGATTATGCAACACTTATCCAATCTCTCCTCATCCATTCGTTGCATGAATCTACTAAGATCAGAGGTTTGATACCTGAAAGCTTCCCCCTTCACCTTGGAAAGGCCTCAATATATAGACTTGAGAGGCACAACAACCATGAGAAAATGAGGGATATGGTTGAGGATATGGATCCTTGAGCTTGGGATATGATCAAAGGATGAATTCCAATCATGAGGGTCAAACATAACAAACCCTATCTGAGAGAGTTGGCCCATAGAATTAGGTGGAGTAGATCCCCCTTTTCCCTCAACAAGGATGGCACTCCCTCATAGTGAGAGACAAGGCACCATCCTAGCAGTGACACTCCCGTAACATGTTAGAGGGGGTGCCATGGAACTCACCCAGCATGGCCAGGGGGGCGCCACCCTTCATAAATGCTAAAACATAGGTCGAATTTTCCAAGGAAAAAGTGTGTTTTGACCTAAAAATGATGGATTTCCTCCTACCATATGACTTAGGGGTCATGGACAACTGTTTTCATGGTGTAAAGGGGTGGAAACACCTCACAAAGTGAATGCGACATTTGGGAAGGTGTATATGACACTTACGATAGTGCATGCGACACTTACCGAGGTGCATACATCACTTTGCAACACTTAGGGTGAGATACCTAGGAGTGCAATTTTGGTGTGTAACAGTGGTAGGTCCACCCCTCATTTTTTTTGAGGACAACAAGATTGAATGTAACCCCTTCATTATACAAAGAATTGATGATGATTTAATTCTCATAAAACATAGTAACCAACCTAACTAGAACTATTCCCTCAAAATGAGAACTCTAGTGATAAAAACCCATAATTTTGTATCAAAAATACTAAAATCAACCCTTAAATTGAAAAGTGGTTCCACCAATAGCACCCTTTTTTTATTGGGGTTAAAATTACAAGGCTTTGCAACCATTGGCTTGTAATGTTGCTGAAAAAAGCCTTAAAATCAACCCATGAATTGAAAAGTGGTTCTACTCCTTTATATTTTCAAGGTCAAATTTTTAATTTATTTAAACCCATGGCCTTGACAACTGGTATTGTTGCGAACAAAATATTAAAATCAACCCTCGAATTGAAAACCAGTTTTACGAATAACATCCTTTTGTTTTATGGAGAGTTAAAATTACTACTTGTTTGAAACCATGGCCTTAACAATCGATATCATTGCGACTAAAACCATAAAATAAACCCTTGAATTGAAAAGAGGTGCTAGTAATAATGCCCTTTTTATTTTAGACTTAAAATTCCAATATTGGGTCCCCGAGGTGTAGGACAGTCGGTGACGAAGTGTGTTGTTAAGCTACTCCGTGTTGAAAAGTCATCAGTTCGAAACCTGCAGGGACAAAAAATCCGACCATGTTAAGGGTTGGTGTGGCTCAGGCCGGGTGTGATCCCCGGGTGATTTTGATGGCTTAGATGCCCCTGAGTCGCGGTTTCTCAAGCCAAAGGTTAATCCCGATGCCAAGAAGGTCTAGACCAATTAACAAACAAAAAAATTCCAATATTGTTAAAGATATGGCCCACAAATCGTCATTGTTGTGATAAAAATGATTCTACTCACCCCACTCCACCATCACCCTCCTTTATTTTTTTAAAAACCTTTGAGAAACAACAAAAATTTAAATTGAAAAAAAAAACAAATTTTAAAAATATAAAATATAAAATAAAATAAAATTTAAAAAGTATCAATAAAAATAATTAAAAATAATATAAACAAATCAAAGCAAGTTTAAAAAAACAAAAATAAAACATATTGATTTTTTAAAAAGATAAATGTAAAACAAATATTAAAATAAAAAAATTATAAAAAATATATTAAAACACGCATTAAAAAAACCTTAATGTAAAGAAAAACATAACTAACTCGGAAATGGTAAAGGGGGAGGGGCATATCCATGTTATAACACTTTTACTATGGTAAAAGCATTATAATATGGGAAGGGACAATTCTCAAAATCACCCCCTCCTATTACCCCATTTAATACTTAAATTTTGTTAATAATAAATAATATTCTATTTTTAAGGTCACGACCAAGCCAAACACCAAATTGGTGTATGAGACCCCCTTGTTTGTGGGACAAGGAACCCCCTCCAAGTAGGTATTTGACTGCTAAAGTCTATGGAGGTATACATACTCTACCTTCCCATGGATTTGAACTTGTGACCTCCAAGGAGGAAACACATGTTCTTAACCATTAGGTTTTTCTTTTATAATTTTTTAATAATGTTTGTGTTTGTTTTTTGAAATTTAAGTTTTCATTTTTTTTTTTGAAATTTACTTTAATTAATTTTTTCTATTTTTAAATTCATTTTAGTTTTATGTTTTTTTTTTAAATATTTTTAAATTCATTTCAAATTATTATTATTATTATTATTTTAAGTTAAAATATTTGTATTACCTGCTATGAAGTTTTACATACAAACTTAAAGTTCATTGGTGAATGGGTTTCCATGGAAGGAAACCAACCCATTACAACAAATGTTCAATCTTCCCCGAAGGGTCAAAAAATAAGACAACATTATATACTTCATTTTGTCCAACAAAACTTCTATCCCGCTTAGAACTAAAACAACTGAACTGAAACCAAAACAATACCTGAGACTAATACCACCATCAAACAAGGGGCTAGATATGATCATTCCAAGAACAATATCGACTACCCATCGACAGTGGAATAGGGACGTGCATCAAGACAACATTTTGTGCAGACATTTTAGGAACCGAAAATTGGAGATCTGAGCTTCCATGCAGGGCCATGAGCCAAGAGATGTGCTGGTTCAACAACTCAATACTAAACCTCAAATCCTCCATCTTGTTGCTCACTTCAAAGACCGATTTCATAATATCTTCATTAGAACAAGGATGAAACGGTGTAGAGTATGGAGCTTAGGACTCTTTTGATCCAACAGGAAGGGAATCAGAGGATGGGAAAGCATCACGAGAGTCCACATAGGTTGGTTGTGGAGCCTAATTATCTTCCCTTATTCATATGCAGGTATGCCTAGCCCCCTTCTTCCAGGGGTTCGGGGGATGGTCCTTGAATGAAGAAGGTTAGTGGGGGAACTTCTCCCCCTGCTGGGGGGCATGGGGGCGAACGGGCCCCCGAAGAGATTTTTGGGAAAATTGCCTTGTAAAATATTGTAATTTCGTAGTCAATCTGGACTGTTCATTATAGGTCACAGATCTGACGGTAGAAGTTATGTTAGGGTTTTCTCCCTAAAAATAGACAACCCATTTTTGTATGAGGGAATTTTGTATTACGGTTGTGTGTGTGAGTGAATATTGTATTCTAAGAGAGGAGACTGTAAGAGAAATAAGAGGAAGTTACAACGGGTCGGTTGTAGGTTGTATCCCTTCATTTGTTGGATAATAAAAAGGAAGGACCTAAAAATTTATCTGGTGGGCATAGACCAGACTGGGTGAACCACGTATATCTGTGTCATTATTATATTTTGTATCTTCTATGTTTTATTTCCGCGTCTGTTTTATTTTATTACTCTGCAATCCTGTCTTTATAACACGCATAGCCAACTAGAGGGGAACCATGAACATGGGAAGTTTCCGAAGTAAATAGGGAAGGTCGACAACCTTCATCCATGGTTGTATAATCCACATCATACCACTCAACCCGACAACCCCATATCTCTGTAGCCTCCCACATTGAAATTCTCTATTCTTACCAAAGTTGAGATGTGAGGAATCTGAAACCCCATGCTCAGAGAGATTAGATGATACCCCAACTCCAATGATATTTCTTTCCATTCTTCTTCAAGAATTACCACCCCATATCGACCTTCCTCTATGCCGAATTTGCGGCATGAAACTAGTGATATTTCCAACGACACCTTTGAGAGCATATGGAAGACTGCCAAATTTAAACATTTGGGAAGAGACAAACAAATTTTCCAAAGGGAACCATCTGTATATGAATCCATCTCCCGTTGACGAGAATGTCCTCCCCATAAAACAAAGTGGAGTATGCAGAGTAAGTGTTGCTATGAGTGTAGTCCGAGCAGACTAATTTCCCATCTCATCTGAAGTACTAGCACCCATATGAAAATGGATCCTCCCATGCTCTATGTGATAAGGTTCGTTAATAACCCAACTCATGACGAGACATAGAGCCTCCCTCATATATCTATGTATAAGTCTGCACCCCCAATTGGCAGTACAACAGTCCTCAATCTACATGGGTGGATTTTCAAGATGACACCCCATCCGGGGATTTCAAATTATTATTATTATTTTATATAGATATTTGTTATATAATATTTTTTTAAGGTGTTATATATATATATATATATATATATATATATATTCATCTTTTAAAGTTCATTTTAGATTGTTTAAAAATGGTTAAAAAAAAAGAATTAACTATTTTTAAGGGTTTTTTTAAACTATTTTAAGGAGATAATGATGGTGGAGTATGTGAGTATGAAATTTTAATTGTAATATTGACAATTTTGCAAACAACTGCTTAAAAAATGTTGGAATTTTAAGTCCAAAATAAAAAAGGGCACTATTGCTTGCACCTCTTTGTGATTCAAAGGTTAATTTTAAGATTTTGGTTGCATTGGTACAAGTTGTTAAGACCATGGTTTCAACAATGTTGGAATTTTAACCTAAAAAATAAACATAAAATAATGCTACTTGTAACACCACTTTTCTAGTTATAATTTTGATCCCGAAAAAGAAAAAGGGGTGTTACCGGTAGCACCACTTTTCGATTCAAGGGTTGATTTTAAATATTTTGTTAGCAATATTAAGGATCATAGTTGCATAAGGTTGTAATTTTAACCCCCACCCCCCCCAAACAAAAAAATGGGTGCCATCGGTGGCACCATGTTTTGAAATGAGGGTAAATGCAACCACTAGATGCGACCTCCAAGAAAACAAGCATTTTGGAGGGTTCTTATCAAGTTTGTTGTTGTAATGTTCGACAACATAGGGATTCCAACAGAGGACGAGCACCTTCAATAACCACTCACACAACCAGATCAAAGATCAACACATCGATGTTTTGACGTGGTAAAACCCCTACAGGGAAACATCCACGACCCTAGCCAACACGACCACTTGGAGCAATTTATTAATGAAAAAGAAAAAGATTATAGAGAGATTTTACAAGAGAGTTTCTCACAATAAATCATTGAAAAATGACCCTCAATGCTCTTTAAATAGATATCATGGACCAATCGGGTGTTAAGCCACAGATCAATGGTCGTTAATATCGAGGAGAATATGAACCATCAGATCAATCTATGTCAGGAACATATTGTGACCGTCGTATTTCCTAACTACAAATGCCTACTAAAGAAACACACCAATAAACACACTTTTACCTAACAACACATTATACCAAGTAGATCTTAACTAACTCCCAAGTGTCTAAATATCCTAACATCCCCCCTTAAGAACAACCAGGGATAGGATTGAAGGATTTACAATAGTGAAATAATAGGATAAGGAATAAGGCATTAGATTCTATCCCCCCTTAATGACAACTTCTTGGACTCCTAACATAGATCGAAGTTTGGAAAACTTCGCTTCTGTAAGATACTTTGTGAAAATGTCTGCAACTTGATCTTCTGTGGAGAAAAAGAACACTTCAATAACTTGATCATGAATGAGCTTTCTGATGAATTGCATGTGTATCTCGATGTGCTTGTTGTGATGATGTTGAACTAGGTCTTTGGTGAGCTTGATGGCACTCTGATTGTTGCACCAAAGGCTGGTCGGATGTTGTTGCTCGAATCAAAAATTTGAAAGGATTTGTCGAAGCCACAAGGCTTCCTAACTTGCATTTACTGCTGCTTCGTACTCTACTTCTGCTGAAGAAAGTGCAATAGCCTATTGTTTCTTACAAGCCCAAATGACAGGTCCTAAACCAAGGATGAAAAAATAACCTACAGTAGAATTCCGATCATCAGGGTCGTCGACCCAATGTCAATCAATGAAACCAACCAATAAAGGAGTCCCCCCTGAACTGTAATGTATCCTGAACTGAACTGTACCATGAACATAGCAAAGTATCCTTTTAGCTTATTTCCAATGGATTTGATGGGGTTTTTGCATATACCAGGCAACAAGACCAACATCAAAGGAAAGATCGGGACGGGTATGAGTCAAGTATAAGAGGATACCAACTAATTGATGGTACAAGGTGGCATCAACTTTAATAGAAGTACAAGAGGCAGTAAGCTTGACTCCATATTGGAAGGGATAAGGGGCTCGTTTACAATCATCCATGTGAAGTGATGAAGAAGGTCAAAAGCATACTTAGACTGGGAAAGAAAAATTCCTTCATTGGTCTGCAAAACTTGGAGGCCAAGGAAATAGTGCAAAAAGCCTAAGCCTGTCATTTCAAATTTCTTCTTAAGGATGGTTTTCACATGGTTTAAAAGTTTTGAGTCACTACCAGTAAGGATAAGTTCATCAATATAAAGGACAAGGATTATGAGATGGATTCCTACTTTCCTGGTATAGACATTAGGATTAAAATGGCATCTAGAGAATCCAATGTCAATAAGAAAGTTGTCCATTTTGGCATACCAATCTCGGGGAGCTTGCTTAAGACCATAACGATATTTCTTAAGGAGACAAACAAGTCTAGAGTCATTTTGGACATAGCTAGGAGGTTTTCCCATGTAAATTTATTCTTGCAAATATCCACGCAAGAAGGTGGATTTAACATCCATTTGATGGACCTCCCATTTATGTGAGGAAGAAAGGGCAAGAACAAGGCGGATGGAATTCATTTTGGCTACAGCGGAAAAGGTTTCATTATAGTCAATTCCTTCAACTTGGGAAAATCCTTTGGCAACTAATTGAGTCTTGTGTCTTTCAACACTTCCATCTAATGCATACTTAGTTATGTAGACCCATTTACATCTGAAAATTTTTCTTCCTTTTGGAAAAGGTAGAAGATCCCAAGTATTGTTTTCCATTAAAGAATGATACCATGTTTGACAACACAAGTATTCCAACAGAGGATGAAAACCTTCAGTAACCACTCACACAACCAGATCAAATATCAACACATCGATGTTTTGACGTGGTAAAACCCCTATGGGGGAACATCCACGAACCCATCCAACGTGACCACTTGGAACAGTTTATTAATGCAAAATAAAAAGATTACAAAGAGATTTTACAAGAGATTTTCTCACAATCGATCATCGACAAATGACCCTCCATGCTATTTAAATAGAGATCATGGACCAATCGGGTGTTAAAACACAGATCAATGGTTGTTAAGATTGAGGAGAATATGAACCATCGAATCACTCTATGTTGGGAACATATCGTGACCGTCGGATTTCCTAACTACAAATGCATACTAATGCATACTAAAGAAACACACTAAGAAACACACTTTTACCTAACGACACATTAGATCAAGTAGATCTTAACTAACTCCTAAGTGTCTAAATATCCTAACATGTAATACCTGGTAAAATGATACATTGTGAAAACTATCGATCTCCTTATGAATTTGGGTTATGATCAAGGCCAAATTTTTATCAATTAGAGTTGATTTTGAGACCATTATATTTATAATTGTACTCGAATCTCCTATGACAATCGAGGATTTATTTATGGATTCTTTTTCTAGGAGCATACTTTGATAGAGAGCATAGGATTCTAGTTGATTGTTTGTAGCCTTTTCAAGATCCCAAGCAAATGATATTTCTATATTTCCCTTAATATTTATTAAAACCCCCTCATACCTCCCACCCACGGGTTTCCTTTGGATGCTCCATCAAAGAAGATAATATAGGATCTTTGAAGTAGTTTCCATATTTGGAATTCTTGCACATTGATATCACATAAAGTTGTCTAAGGGTTGCAGGGAAACCCATTCCTTTTCTTGCACAAGTATCATCCTTGAGCTCAAAGCACAGCTTCCATAACAATCTATTTCGAGCTTGAAACACAAGTTGCAGGTAGGTTTAATCTTTCAGCGGTGGAAATTCCTAGAGCAGTTCAGATCAGTGGCTCATGGACATTAATTGCACGAAGTATAGCACCATTGAAAACCCTGAAACTTGAAGCGAGCATGAGATGTAGATATTGAGGGGTGACAGGTGGAAACTGATCCGAAGGTTCGTGGAAATAGGCCTCGGGAGTTTTGAAAGGAGAAGTGTTGAAGCCGACGAAGTGTCGAAACCTTTGCAGTGCTGAAGTCCCAAACTCTCTGAGTTCTCGAAGTGAGCATGATTTTTCTAATCCAGAAGGACACGTGGTGATAGATCAACAGATTCACAGTTTCGTGAATCAAAGGTTTTGCGGGAAGTGAGGCGGAAAATCCCGAAAGGCGAAATCCCGAAGCACCTTTGAGGATAGGCGCCTGGTCACAACCCATGTTCAAGTGAAAAGAGGGTCCAGGAGGAAAGGGCTAGCACCCATTGCATAAGGGTGACCAATTCAGAGTTTTGAAGAAGAAATCGCATTCGTCTGTCATGAAGCAGATCTGACCGTCGGTCTGAGAAAGGAGATTTTTTCGACTCGGGTATCAATAAATATGGAGTAGGGGAGGCGAAGACTCCCAAAGCATGAGATATTGAAGCATCATATGGAATAAGCATCGGGTCACAGTTGTAGGTTACAGTGATAAAGGTCCAAATATACATGGCACACATCCACTGCTCTGCATCCGAGACTATTAAACACCAAATTTGGCACCGTCTCCATGCGAGGTCTTATGTATCCAAAATTTGGTGGACGGATAAAATATTCAGCGGTGACATCACAAATAGAATAATTGTCCCATCCATAGATCTCTATCAAACCAATGGCCCCAAGTTCATATGCTCATTCAGCGTCGTGTTTAAACACAACAAGTAGTCATCCCTTGGTTACTTGGCCCGGTCTCTATCCCGAGGAGATGTCGGTTAATGAAAATAGAGTTGGTAGTTGAAACCTCGGCTCACTCCATAAATGGAAGGCATGGAAGGCCCGACCGTGGGGACTGAACCATTAGCCTGTGGTACCCCTGTGAACAAATTTTCCTGCAAAATCATGTTGATCTGAGCTCATGTCTAACAAAGGGATACATGCACAGTCTGACAGAAGACTACTCAAATGCAATGATTTGAATGTAGTGATCAGATCACACTCCTGATAGTCGAGGATTGATATGAGTATAAATGTCTCAATTTGATATTTTTTTAGTCGTCAACTTGTTGAGAATATCTCCCTATTTTGTAATGTTTGGATGTCGGAGTTGTTCTCTAGTTATGTATCAAATTTGAGACTTTCATATTAATAGAATTCTATCTCTTTTCATATCTCTGCAAAAACCTGTGCTAAAACACTCGGGCATGGAGGATCCAATCAAGGGTCGTGATGCTATTGTAATGTAGGTTTGATTACAGTGGTATTGTGACCAGTTTTAGTCAGCACCCTTGTTATCTTATTTCTCCTCACACTTAATGACTCGGGCATGGAGGATCCAGTCGATTTGTTGTAGTTGCATTGTGATGTAGGTTTGATCATTATGTTGTTGTGACTGTGTTACTGTGACATATTTCAGTGTTTGAAGCTTGAGTTCAAGAGTGCTCTTGACCCTGATGTTTTCTTCACCAAGATGCTTCAAATCCCGACACCCATAGCAATCTTGTTCACCCCTCTCACTAATTATTACATCTGCTCACACTTAAACTCAATTCACCAACTAAAGTTAATGTGGCCCTCACTTCCATGTGCATTTCTTGTCCAATTCTATGTTGAAATCATTCTTGTATATTTTTTTCTCCATTTTTACCTCCACTCCTATAAATCAAACATCCACCAAACACTCTAATGGGTACTAGGCTTATCCTCCCGCAATTTGAGGGTGAGTCCTAGTGATAACATTCTTGGTGTCGTTGTCGGGGAACGAATTGAAGATATTTCCCTGGGTAAGAATGACAAAGAAATTATGATTCTGAAGGTGCATCAGAAATCAGTACCTTGAAGATTGCAACTTGCACCTAGCGACTCCATTGTTTCAGTTATGTCTTCGAAAGGCAGAAACACGAGGTCTACTCCACAGCTACCTCTAGCATTACCTGAAGTTGACCCAAAGAAAATTATCATAAAGGAAATCTTCTCGAGAAGGCTTTATCTGTTGTCCCAGATTGAAAATATCCCTGGGAGAATGATAATCACCAAATATGGTCTTTGATGGTGAAAAAATAAAAAACGCTTTTAGACTGCAAATCATTCACCTGACGACTCCATGTTTAAAGAATCTAGTGGCAAATCCACATTTTTAATAAGTCATATTTTCAAATGGAAGCCATTTTGGCTTGAAGGTTTTCTCTATAAATGTGTTTAGCCTAAAAAAAATAGATCTAGCTGAACAATAATACACACATTTGTAGAGAGAATTGGAGAAATAGGAAGAAGGAGAGAAAGAATGGAAGAATTATCATTAACCGTTGTGAATAATGAATAATTTACACACGATATACTATGTATATCTCAATGATTTCGACTTGAGGTGAAACAATGCACCATAGTGGTGGTCTAGAGTGATATGGACACACACAAGCAGTTACGGGAGTGAATTGCCACCTATTCTAGTCTCTCAGGCAATTATGGGAGTGAACTTCCACCTAGTTGAGTTAACTAGTCTTTAGTTAACTGACTGAACAAAGAGTAGTGAGGAGTTAACTCAGGGAATAAAGGCTAATGCTCCACTCTGGTGATGATACCAAGGAAAGGTCGAATTAGCATGGTGATGATCCCAATGCAACATCTAAACTCAACTCAACTAGTCAAAATGAAGTGTCAACTAAAAGAGAATATTCTCTAGGTGGAATATTCTCCCCTAAAATATAGGAGACTGGATAATGACTAATTATGAATAATAAACAAGGAATAACCTTAAGAAAAAGAAATCCTAGGTGTGTGTGAAGTAACTCCAACACCCCCCTTGAACATCACTATGGTGAAAATAAAGATTGGGTCCCGGCAACGAGGCCATGTTAGGTACCCAAGTATAAAAGATAAGTTGAAAATAAAGTGAGGAAAGAGGGAAAAACTCATGGGAAAAACCCCCCTCAAGGTACAATGTATGTAAAAAGAAGAACTATAGTTTCTAGGCAATTGTGTCCTTCACACCAAGATGACCTCGCAGAGAATGGAATTTCTTCTCAGTGAAAGTCTTGGTGAAAATGTTTGTCATCTATTCTGCTGAAGGACAAAACTGTAATTCAATGATCCCCTCATGTACTAAGTCCCGAATGTAGTGAATATTGATCTCGATGTGCTTCATCCACTACCTCTAAACTGGATCTCTGTAGAACTTCAAAGTGATCTGGTTGTCACACTAGATGACAATCGGTCAATGAAACTGAATTCCCAACTCAGTGAGAAAATGTTGTAGCCACATAGCCTGAATGGTTATGTTAACTACCCCTCTGTATTCCACATCGGCTGAAGATAGAGGAATGGCAGATTGCTTCTTTCTCAACCAACAGATAGGCCTGGAACCAAGACTGAGTGAGTAACCATATGTGGACTTGCGATCAATGTTATCGCCATCCCATTCGGAATCAATAAACCCAATGAGATATAATGTAGATTCTATTGCATAATGAATCCCAAAGGTGATGGTTCCATGTACATATTGAAGGAGACACTTTGCAACTTTCCAATGTAGCTCATGTGGCTTCTGTATGAACCTAGAAACTGCGCCACTTTCATATTAGAGGTCTGGTCTGGAGTGTGTGAGATACAATAATCTCCCCACTAGCTATTTGCACAATGTGTTGTAAACTAGTGGAGTCTCTTCGCCATCCTCAAGTTTGAATCCTAATAGGAAAGGTGTCGGAGCAGACTTGCAGTCTGTCATGTGAAATCTCTCAAAGAGATCTCATACATACTTGGCCTGAGACAGTTTGATGCCTGATGCATCCTGACTGATCTCGAGTCCAAGGAAGAAGTGTAGTGGACCCATGTCCATCATCAAAAATCTGTCATGAAGAATCCTCTTGACTGCAGCAATCATTGAAGTCAAGAAACCGGTGATCAACAAATCATGGACATACAGAACTAAAAGTAGAAGTGAATCAACCGTCCTAAGCATGTATATATTCAGGTCATATTTACAATGTACAAAGTTCTGTGACAACAAGTAGGAGTCCATCTTCGCATACCATGCCCTCGGAGCCTATTTGAGGCCATAAAGTGACTTCTTCAGTCGACAGACCAAAGATGAGTCATGCATAAATCCCTGGGGCTGCTCCATGTAGATCTCCTCAGAGAGATCACCGTGAAGAAATGAATTCTTCACATACATATGATGGACTTCACATCCCTTGGTTGTCACAATAGCAAGTGTCAATCGTATGTAATCCATCTTCTCTACTGGAGCGAAGGTCTCATCATAGTCAATACCATGAACCTGTTGAAAGCCTTTGGCAACAAGCCTGGCTTTGTATCTATTGATCTATCCATCCACTACACTCTTGGTCATGTAGACCCATCTGCATCTGACAATTTTCCTCCCAGGAGGAAGGGGAACCAGATCCCAATTATGGTTCTCGAGGAGGGATTTGTACTCCTCCTACATGGTGGATTCCCAAAAGGGATTTCCAGCAGCCTTGCCATAAGACTGTGGATCTTAATAATGAACCAAGAAAAGATGCCTAGAAGGAAATGGTTCAGTGGCAGTGAGTGCAATAGGAGGCTCCTCGAAATCATATTGAGTCCTCCTAGTATCGCCTGGATCACCTACGAGATCCCCTGCATCCTAAAGAGTAGTATGTGCCCACTTGGGCCTCTACTTTGGCTCTGCAACCACATCTGGATTCTTTGACTCTGCATCTGACTGTACTGAATCTGAATCTTTTAAGCCCTAATATTGGTTCATTACCCCTTAATTGGAGAATATTACATTAGTAATGTTATTTTATGTATGTCGTCTTTTTTCCATTAGTTGTAATTACACCTCCTAGTCTCCTATATATACCAAGGAGACATTTTCATTTGGAATCATCTTGGAATTGTATATTTATGTGGGCATAAGGAGGTTTCCCCCTCGAAGAGGTTTATTATCTAAATTTCTCTCTTTTTCAAGGCGTTGAGTACTTATTCTGAGGTTTTTCTATGCTATATTGATATTTGGTTCTTAACATATGATATCAGAGCTCAAGGTCTTGGGGTTTTGCTACTACATCTGAGACACCTTGGAATTTTTGCTATAACATTGTTTCTACATCGTTTTAGAAGGAACGGCTTGGAGGATATTTAATAGATGGATCAAGGTACGTTTTATTGAATTTTCATCTCCCGAGGCCTTATAATTTCGGAGATACATCCAGTGCAAGATAGGGTTATGGAATCATCCTGAACTGAGTCATTGCGTAATTTTTTCTATAAAACATTTTATGTAATGTTTCAGACCCTAAAATCTGGAGGATATTCACATAAATTAGGAATGTATATGTGGTAAAAATTTCATCTTCTGGGTCGTCATACATTTGTAGATACACCCTGTGGAAGATAGGGTATCTGACTAGTACTATTGACTAGTCTCAAGAAGGTGTTCCAGGTGAAAAATCATAACTTATTCCTAGAGTATCCAAATTGAGTGAAACTGGTTGCATTGGATAGTGGACATTCTGAAGTATTTCTGGTACGAGTTTCATAATTTTATATCAATTAGTTTGTGTGGGACATGCTATACAAGTTACATCTCTCGGAAAGGCCAAAAATCAGCAAGTTGTGAGGAATTTACCGTAAATTCCACTTGGCACATCCAATTTTGATCAGACCTATGGAATTGCAGAGAATAAATATCATAGAAATACAAAAAAAAAAAGTTTCATACCTAGAAGGGATGAAACTTTGGAGATACAGCAGAAGAAATATTGTCTAGCAGAACCATCTGAAAATCAAGGTTCAAAAGTGATACTTGGCCAACATGCCACCCAAAAAGGGAACTTCTACACCAAATAAGCCTCCAGATAATCCTACATGGACTCTTGATGAAGGTGAAGAAATGCATAGGGAAATAAATTATTTAGAAAAGAAGACAGTAACAAAAGATGAACTACAAGAGATGATGGAGGGTTTAAAAGGGCAGATCGTGGAAGGATTAAAAATTTTCATAATAGAGAGGACACCTGAAAGTGAAAATGTATCAAATGAAATTCATGATGAGAACACAAGGAAGGTGAATCAAGAATGGATAAATTCCAACTTTGGGTTGAATACCAACCATGTTCCTAAGATCAATATGACGAAGTTTGATGGCAAGGACCCAATCGCATGGATACTTCAGATGGAGAAATTATTTGATCTACATAATGTGCCACATACACAAAAGGTACGAATTGCTTCTTTATATTTAGAACCCAAACAATTTGTATGGTATCGATGGCTTTGTTCTCGCAAATCACTCATCACTTGGACAATCATGGAAGAAATGATAGCACACTATGAGGATACAAGGAGCAATACCTTCTTTAGCCAATTGATAAATATCAAGCAAAAGGGTTCATCTACAGAGCACATTGAGAACTTCCAAAGATTGAATATAAAGGTAACATATATTCCAGATGATCACTTGATTGATGTATTCATAGGAACTTTAAAGGATAACATTCAACATGAGGTTCGCCTTTGGAAACCCAAATCATTGGAGAATGCATTTGAGGTGGCAAGAAATGTTGAAAGTAAAAATATGGCTATGTCTATTAGACGGACCAATCCCAACATCTATAGAGAGAATAATGCTCCTTCTTCTAAAACACCTCAACCTACAAGGTTGACACCTCAACTGTTGGAGGAAAGAAAAGTGAAAGGTTTATGATTTAATTGTGACAGCAAGTACAGTAAGGGACATAAGTGTGGTGAGAATAAACTATTCTACATAGATTGTGAAGAGGAAGAAGAACAAGAACAAGAACCATCTCAAGATGAAAACGTAGAAGCAATTTTGTCTGAAGAGTTGACTCCCATGATATCGTGTAATGCATTGGTTGGAATTAGCACTCCTCAAACTCTCAATATCGA
>ML803053.1:60851-76294 GCA_009831015.1 Picea engelmannii
AGAATATTAGAGGATTTTTGGGTTTGACAGGTTACTACCGCAAGTTTGTTCAACACTATGGAAGAATAGAAGCACCTTTAACGGAACTAACTAAGAAGGATGCATTTTCATGGACTCCAGAGGAAACTAAAGCTTTTTAACAACTTAAAGAGGTGATGTGCAAAGCTCTTGCCTTGACCACTGCAGACTTCATAAAAACCTTTATTGTGGAATGTGATGCCTCAGGAAATGGAATTGGTGTTGTCCTAATCCAAGAAGAAAGGCCCCTAGATTTTGAAAGTCGACCCCTCAAGGGAAAGGACTTACACAAACCCATTTATGAGAAGGAAATGATGGCAATAGTACAAGCATTGAAGATATGGTGTCCTTACCTAATAGGTAGGCACTTCAAGGTCAAAACAAATCATGATAGTCTTAAATACTTCTTGGAACAAAGACTATCTTCAGAAGAACAACAAAAATGGGTAACCAAGATATTGGGTTATGATTTTGAAATCGTTTATAAAAAGGGGAAGAAAAATATTGTGGCAGATGCACTCTCAAGAAAGCATGAAGATGTTGAGGCCTTTCTCTGTGCTATCTCGATCATCCAACCTGATTGGATAATAGAAGCAAGGGATGAATGGAAGAATGATGAAAACGTGTGGACTCTCATTCAAAGGTTGCAGCAGGATTCCAATGCATCAGATACATTTACATGGAAAAATGATTCACTATGGTACAAAGATCGCTTATATTTATGTAAGAACTCCCAACTCAAACAAAAGGTAGTATTGGAATTGCACACCTCTCCAGTATGAGGGCACTCAGGATTTTTGAAAACCTACCATAGAGTCAAGAAGGATTTTTTTGGGGATGGCCTTAAAATTGATGTTCAAAGGTTTGTGGCAGAATGTTTGGTTTGCCAACAAAATAATTTGGAAACAATTAAGACCCCAGGTCTTTTACAACCATTAGCCATCCCAATTCATCGTTGGGAGGAGGTTTCATGGATTCCATCACAAGGTTACCAAAGTTTGAAGGAAAGAGTGTCATCATGGTGATTGTTGATAGACTGGCCAAGTACGCACACTTTTGTGCACTCTCTCATCCCTTCAAAGCTAGTACAGTTGCCACTGCATTCATGGAGACAGTTCAAAAGCTACATGGTAGCCCAAATATTATTGCAAGTGATAGAGATCCCATATTCCCTGGACATTTTTGGATAGAATTATTTTCTTGTTTGGGTACTTAATTGGCTCATAGCTCATCCTATCATCCTCAATATGATGGACAAACCGATATAGTGAACAAATTTCTAGAAAGCTACCTTCGTTGCTTTGTCTCTGATAAACAAACACAATGGTTCAAATGGTTACCCTTGGCAGAATGGTGGTATAACACTTCCTTTCATACTGCAACAAAAATGACACCATTTAGGGAACTCTATGGATACCACCCTCCTTCCATCACTTCTTCTCTAAAATAAAAATCTAAGGTTCAAGCAGTGGAAGATCACATCGATCATCAACAACAAGTTCTCCAAATCTTAAAGGACAACCTGCCCATGGCACATAATCGCATGAAACAACAAACAGATCAACATTGTAGTGAAAGAAGTTTTGAAGTAGGGGATTGGGTGTTTTTAAGACTACAACCATACAAAAAGATGTCCCTCAAGAAAGCCAAAAAGGATAATAAATTATCACCAAAGTATTATGGCCCTTATAAGGTGTTGCAAAAGATTGGTACTATGGCATACAAATTGGATTTGCCCGCATCTTCACAAGTACACCCAGTTTTCCATGCTTCATGCTTAAAGAAGGTTATAGGCGACAAGATCCAAGTTTGAAATATATTTCCAGAACTTGACAAGGAAGGAAAAATCATATTGGAGCCTAAATCCATCACTAACACAAGAGTTCCCCAGCTGAGGAATAGATCCATTTCAGAGTATCTCATTAAATGGAGGAAACTACCGGTTGAAGATTTCACTTGAGAAGATGATTCTTTTATACATAAGCATCCAGAGTTACTCAAGCACTGCGGACAACACTTGTCTCAAGGGGAGGGGCATGTTAAGCCCTAATATTAGCTCATTACCCCTTAATTGGGGAATATTACATTAGTAATGTTATTTTATTTATGTCGGCTTTATTCCATTAGTTGTAATTATACCTCTTAGTCTCCTATATATACCAAGAAGATATTTTCATTTGGAATCATCTTGTAATTGTACATTTATGTGGGCATAAGGAGGTTGCCCCCTCGAAGAGGCTTATTATCTAAATTTCTCTCTTTTTCAAGGCGTTCAGTACTTATTCTGAGGTTTTTCTATGCTATATTGATATTTGGTTCTTAACAGAATTTGAATCCTCTGAGTCCTCTAAATCAGGACTCTTGTCTGAAGAAGAGTTGGCATGTGCATGCTCATCATCTCGGACAAGTGGAAGAGTGAAGGTGTATGCATGCAGTTGTTGAGGTACATGCAAGACACTTTCCTCGAATTAGACACTATGCAATGATGAGTCAGTCCGAGGAAAGATCAATAAGACGATATCCCTTCACACCATCAGGGTATCCAACAAAAATGCACTCAGTGCTCTGTGGATCAAGTTCCTTCCTCTTTTCAGAGGGAATCTGGGCCCATGCAAGAGAACCAAAAATGCGAAAGTGGGTCACTTCTGGTTTGAGGTCTCTCCAAGCCTTGTAGGGGGTATTATCCTTGAAAAATATATGGGGAGATATGTTTTGGATGTATGTTGCACAATTAAGTGCTTCAGCCCATAGTCTCTGTGGTAGTGACTTTGCATGCAACATGTAAGATGTCATCTCCTTTAGAGATCTATTTTTCCGCTCAACAACTCCATTTTGTTGCAAAGTGTAGGGAACTGTATGTTGCAACTGAATCCCTGCCTCATGGAAGATATTATGGATCTCATGATTTACATACTCTCCCCCATTATCAGTTCAGAGGACTTTGATCTTCTTTCTGGACTGTGTCTCAACCAAAGATTTTAAATCTTTGAGGTGTTGAAAGACCTTGGATTTTTGCCTGAGAAAGTAGATCCATGTAAAACGTGAGAAATCGTTAACAAAAATGAGAAAAAACCTCGCTTTGTTGATCGATGGATGCGTAAAATGACCCATGAGGTCACTGTGGATCATATCTAAAGGTGTGGAAGCTTGCTGAGACTTTCCCTTGTCAAATTTCTCTTGAGGGTGTTTTCCGAGAACACATCCCTCACATAATCCCTTGGAGAAATGGATGTTTGGTAGACCATCAACTAATTTGTGCTTGCTATGTTGTTGCATGTATCTGAAATTCAAATGTCCAAACCTTTCGTGCCATATCCTACTACTTTCATCAGCATGAGTAAGAAGTAAAGAAAAATCAAGTTCAATGAATTCAGAAAATGTATACAATCTAGACTGATGATTTACCTCACCGGTTGTAACCCTCGAGTTGGTTTGCATGTCGTAGATGTCCACGGAATTTTGTGTGAATATGAATTTCTTTCTGGTGTCGGAATTCATCATCTGGTATACAGAGAGAAGGTTGACAGAAAGCTTTGGAACATGCAACACATTCTTGAAACTTCCATTGATGAGTTCAATCCTTCCTTTGTCGGTGACTTCGACAGAAGATTTGTCTCCCATTAGAATGGGATGAACTTTGCATGCACCAAATAAGAATAGGTTGCTTCTGATGCAGCCATGTGATGTGATGCTCCTGAATCAATGATCCAAGCATCAGGAGAGGATTTGATGGCAATCAAGGCATGGCTAGAATTTCCTTTCTTGGAATTTGGGTCTTCTCACTTCTTCTTCTTTGCACCCTCGGGGATGCAATCTCCAAGGTTGTTTTGTTGAAGTATCCGAGACATCAAATCTATTTTTTTTGCATGCATGCGGACTTCGAATGGAATCCTTTGTGACAGTATGTGCATTTCTCTCCTTTTATTCCCTTTTCTTCCCTTTTCTCCTTTGGATCCAAAGGCATCGGTGAAAGGTTTTGTGTACCCTTCCTTCTTTGGATGTGCATGAGCTTTCCTCTTATCTTTATCTTTATATTTCTGATATTTGTGTCTTCCATCATGCACAGTGAGTCCATGTTCCCTTGGGCCTTTGATTTCTCCCATGTTGATGAGCTTGGCTTGCTCTTGTGTCAATGATTCGATAAATTCCTCAAGAGAATACATCTTCCAGGTGGCTCCAGAGGCGAATCGGACAGTTTGGAATGTAGATATGAATACATAAAATTCAGGACCAAGCTTGGAGAGAATGGTGAGAACCATTTGTTCTCCTCTGCTGATTTATCAACCTTGCAAGCTTTGAGTTGCGACAGTAAATCCTTGAATTTTGTAAAGAAATCTTGGATATTGTCGAAGCTTTTTGGATCCAATGTGAGCAGCTCCACCTACAACATGTGTACCCTCATCTCATCCTGATTACCAAAGAGAAATTCCAAGGTTTTCCAGGCTTCATTGGGAGTCTTACAGGAAGATATGTGAAAAAGGAGATCGGGAGAAATAAGATTGCAAATTGTTCTGAGTGCCTCATCCATGTGATTTAAGTACTTGGATTTTTCTATGGCTGATGTCGGTTCTATATCTGTATTCATGGTCAACCTATACAACCCTCTGAATCGGAGATGTATGGCTATTTTTTCCTTCCATGCAAAATATTTGTAAGGTGTAAGAATGAATTATTTTTGGAATTCCATCTTTCCTCACTTTATTTTCAGTGTATCTTTTGTACTTGGGTACCTAACATGGCCTCATTTCTGGGACCCAATCTTTATTTTCACCATAGTGATGTTAAGGGGGGGTGTTTGAGTTACTTCACACACACCTAGGATTTCTTTTTCCTAAGGTTATTCCTTGTTTATTATTCATAATTAGTCATTATCCAGTCTTCTATATTTTAGGGGAGAATATTCTACCTGGAGAATATTCTCTTGCAGTTGACACTTCAGTTTGACTAGTTGAGTTGAGTTTAGATGTTGCATTGGGATCATCACCATGCAACATTGAGATCATCACCATGATAATTCGACATTGCCTTGTTATCATCACCAGAGTGGCGCATTAGCTTTGATTCCCTAAGTTAACTCCTCACTACTCTTTGTTCAGTCAGTTAATTGAAGACTAGTTGACTAGTTAACTCAACCAGGTGGCAATTCACTTCTGTAACTGCCTGAGAGACTAGAATAGGTGGAAGTTCACTCCCGTAACTGCTGGTGTGTGTCCAAATCACTCTAGATAACCACTATGGTGCATTTTTTCACCTCAATTCGAACTCATTAAGATATACAAAGTATATCATGTGTAAATTATTCACACATTTGCAGAGAGAATTGGAGAAAGAAGAAGAAGGAGAGAAAGAATGGAAGAATTCTCATTAACCGTTGTGAATAATGAATAATTTACACATGTTATACTCTGTATATCTCAATGAGTTCAACTTGAGGTGAACCAATGCACCATATTGGTGGTATAGTGTGATCTGGACACACACCAGCAGTTACAGGAGTGAACTGCCACCTAGTTGAGTTAACTAGTCAAATAGTCTTCAGTTAACTGACTGCACAAAGAGTAGTGAGGAGTTAACTCAGGGAATCAAGGATAATGTGCCACTCTAGTTATGATACCAAGGCAAGGTCGAATTAGCATGGTGATGATCCCAATGCAACATCTAAACTCAACTCAACTAGTCAAACTGAAGTGTCAATTGAAAGAGAATATTCTCCAGGTGGAATATTCTCCCCTAAAATATAGGAGACTAGATAATGACTAATTATGAATAATTATGAATAATAAACAAGGAATAAAATTAGGAAAAAGAAATACTAGGTATGTGTGAAGTAACTCCAACATTCTCCTTTTAATTTCTCTATTGTTCTTGGTTTTCCAAATGTTGTTCCTACTATCAATGAGTGGGATGATTTTTTGCCCATATTTAGAGAACATAAAGATGACAACCATGTCGAGCATCTCTATTAGTTTCATGAACTCATGCATCAGTGGGAAATACATCATGAGGATGTATTATTGAATATGTTCATGTTCTCATTAGTGGGAGATGCTCGTGAGTGGTATCCCTCCTTGCCCCCTGCTAGCATCTCCTCCTTGGAGCAATTTCATACAATTTTCAATGCTCATTGTCAAAGGTATTATTCCTCTAAGTTAATCTATCATAATTGTTGTGAGGAGGATATATATGGTGTTCAGAACATAGTTCATCCTTGCGAAAGCTGTGAGGATGAGGGGTATACCTCGAAGGAGTTGTTAAAACTGGTAAAATCTCTTTCTGCAAGGATGGAGGAATTGAAGGAATATTTTTCTCCCCGCTCTTACGAAGAAGATGCAGAAGATATTCCGGTCCTTGAAACAGATGTTCTTGGCATCCCTTCTTATGATGAAGAAGTGGTTTCGAATACTGACCAAGAACAAACAAATTTTGATGGATATCCTAGCGAAGTTGACGAAGAGTAGAGATTTTCCATGGTTCCTGTTTATGATGATTTTGAATCTGATCCTCATCAGAGCCATGAAGGAGAAAAGAAGGAGATAAATGTGCAGCTTGTCTCCTATCTAGAGCCTATAAATGAGAAGATATCACCTGGGATTAGCCAATTTGCATCATTCCTCCACCCACATGTACACTCTGAGAACATCGAACGACGAGTGAGCAAAAATGAAGGACAAGAGGTAGTTTCTTACCAGTTGAGATTTCCTTATTATAAATTTTGTGACCCTGTGGGGTTATATATGTAGCTGAGTTTTCCAAAAGAATTGGATCCTGCAAAATTATTCATCTTATCATCATTTAGGGCATTGTCGGTGTTCAAAACCATGTTTTCCTTATGCTTTCATACTTCCTTTACCTTTTGTTGATCATTTACAGTGAGAAGAAGAGATATATTACTAGACAGTTTGGGTGGCTATGGTGGAAGTTTTCTTTCACTTGGCGCTTTGTAAAAAATCAGTTAGCCTAGGATTGTACATAAATAAGCTCCTTCTAGAGCCCATGTGTCTTTTTTTCATTTTTTTTAGTAGAGTAGTGTACATATTTCCCTTTTTTCTTCGGTGAAATTTTTGAGCTAGACTCCATAGCCCAACAAATAAGCCACTAGAACTGTGAATTCTTGGCAGCTCACAGGGAGCATGCCATCCAATATGGAGCTAAATGTTATTACATAAGTTTTCTAAGGGTTGCAGGGTGACCTAGTCCTTTTCTTGCGCAGGTATCAGCCTTGAGCTTAAAGCGCAGCTTTCAGAACAATTTATTTCGGGCTTAAAATGCAAGCAGTAGGCAGGTTTAATCTTTCAGCGGTGGAGACTCCTGGAGTAGTTCAGATCAGTGGCTCATGAAAATTCAAAATTTTTAAGTTGCACGAAGTATAGTGCCATTGAAAACCCTGAAACCCGAAGCAAGAATGAGCCCTATATCTTGAGGGGTGACAGATGGCAACCGATCCGAAGGTTCATGGAAATAGGCTTCGGGAGTTTTGAAAGGAGAAGTGTTGAAGCCACCGAAGTGCCAAATCCTCTGAAGCATCGAAGTCTCAAACTCTCCGAGGTCCCTAAGTGAGCATGATTCGTCCAATCTAGAAGGACATGTGGAGACATATCAACAAATTCGTAGTTTTGTGAATCAGTGGTTTTGTGGGGAGTGAGGCAGAAAATCCCCTAAAGGTGAAATCCCAAAGCACCTTTGAGAATAGGTGCCTGGTCACAGCCCATGGTCATGTGGAAAGAGGGTCCGGGAGGAAAGGGATAGTGCCCATTGCATAAGGATGGTCGGTTAGGAGTTCCGAAGAAGCAATCGTATCCGTCTGTCATGAAGAAGATCTGACCGTCGGTCTGAGCAAGATGATTTCGCTAACTCAGGTATCGGGAAATCTGGAGTAGGGGAGGTGAAGACTCCCCAAGCGAGAAATATAGAAGAACCATGTGGGATAAGAGTCAGGTCACATCTTGAGGTTACAGTGAGAAAGGGCCAAATATACATGGCACGCATCCACTGCTCTGCATCCAGGACTATTAAATGCCAAATTTGGCACCATCTCCATGCGAGGTCTTATGTATCCCAAATTTGGTTTATGGATAAAATATTCAGCGGTGGAATCACAAATAGCATAATCGTCCCATCCACAGATCTCGATCAGACCAATGGAATCGATTTTGTATGCTCATTCAACATCTCATTTAATCACAGCAAGTAGTCTTCCCTTGGTTATCTGGCCCGGTCTCGATCTCGAGGAGATATCAGTTAATGAAAATAGAGCTAGTGGTTGAAACCTCGGCTCACTCCATAAATGGAAGGCGTGGAAGGACTGGTTGTGGGGACTAAAATTTCATCCCATGGTACCCCTGTGGAAATATTTTCCTGTAGACCCATGCCAATCTGAGCTCGCATATGACAGAGAGATACATGCATAGTCTGACAGAAGACTGCTCAGATGCAATGCTTTGAATGTAGTGATCAGATCACACTCCTGATAGTTGGGGACTGATCTAATTATAAATGTTAGTTTTTATATTTTGTTAAAGTGGTCAACTGGTTGAGCAGAGCTCCCTATTTTGTAATGTTTGGATGCCAGAGTTGTTCTCTGGTTATGTATCAAATTTGAGACTTTCAGATTAATAAAATTCACCCTCTTTTCATCTCTTTGTAAAACACTGTGATAAAACACTCGGGCATGGACGATTGATTCGATGGTTGTGATTCTATTGTAATGTAGGTTTGATTATAATGGTATCATCACCAGTTTTAGTCAGCTCCATTGTCATCTTATTTCTCCTCACACTGAATGACTCAGGCATGGAGGATCCAGTCGAGTTGTTGTAGTTTCATTATGATGTAGGTTTGATCATTATGTTTTTGTGACTATGTTCCTGTGACATATTTCAATGTCTGAAGCTTGAGTTCAAGAGTGCTCTTGAGCCTGAGTTTTTCTTCACCAGGCTTCTTGAAATCCCGACGCCCATAGCAGTCTTGTTCACCCCTCTCACTAAGTATTCCCTCTTCTCACACTTAAACTCAATTCACTGACTGAAGTTAATGTGGCCCTCACTTCCCTGTGCATTTCTTGTCCAGTTCTATGTTGAAATCATTCTTGTATTGAGTTTTCTCCATTTTGACCTCCACTCGTATAAATCAACCATCCACGAAACACTCAGATGGGTACTGGGCTTATCCTCCCACAATCTGAGGGTGACTCTTAGTGCTAACACACACCCATTCACAATTTCCAAATTATGCCTGGGTTTTCTTTTTGAAGGATTGGGTTAGATCTTTGTGTTGAGATTGTGAACTATTGTATCAAACTTTCCTCATTTGGTTCCAAAAGTCGATGATCTAAATTTGTATTATTATTTGAATTGGTGAATTATGTGAGAATTCATTTTTCTTTCATTTCTATTGATATACAGGTCTCTTTCTCTTTCTTAAAGATGGCCTTGTTTCGAGCCAAACAAATTTTCCAGCAAAGATATTTGTAAATAGTCATCGAGAATCTTATTAGGAGTGGCTTGTTTTTTAGCATTCCTTTGTAGTTTTTACTCCACAATGTAAGCATTTCTTTCCAAGATTTGGGTCAAAATTCTCTATGACTAATTCCTGCAAAGGAATGATGCCAGACCTAGATAGAGAAACTATAATCAAAGAAGAGATGGTGGGATGTCTCTTTATTCGATCGACATTATGCACATCGATATGGGCCTTGGAATCCCCTTTTTGTAAGTTTTCAACTGTCAAGATATTTTGGTGGACCATTAACCAACTGAATATGTTGACCTCGGGGATGCCATGTGAATGCCAAACTTGTTTCTATATAAGCGAATGTTGAGAGAGTGGGAGGGATTGGTTCTTATGAAGATATATGTTCCATATAGAGTATTATGAGGCTCCTCATCCATGTTGATCAAGTGAGGAGAGGTCCCAAGGTCCACATCCTTTGAGTGAAAACAAGAAAAAATGGGATAAGAGGTTGTATCCAGGGAGAAGGTGATCTAATTGACCACCCAATCCAATGATTAGAGCTCATTGACCAAATGGATATATAAAGCACTGTGTTGAGATTTTGATCATCCATCCAAATTTTTAAAGGGAGAAAATAATGGTTTTGTCCGAGATGTTTGTTCCTGAATATTCCATCTTTCCAAATATCTGTCTGTTACCATTCCTTGGAATCCAAGTAATTTTGGATTGGATTATTGGAGCAACTGTCTTAAGAAGCTTCCAAACATGATATCCTCTTTCGTTTCTTAGCGGGTCATCAATACATTGATTCAAGGCTCCCTGAAAATATGTTTCGAAGAGGATCTTCTTCCTCTAGTCCATCTTACATGTAATCATTCTCCAAATAATTTTTTTTCTTGGGGATAGATTCATGATTAAAGGATATTTTACCCCTGATCGCCTCTTTCTTTTGGATCTCTTACAATCTTCCAGTTTATCAGATGGAATTTCTTAGTGTTTGTTTTCCCTACTTGCCAAATTTTTTTTATTACTTCTTGTGTGAATTGTTTCATTATTCATGTTGGTTCTAGCATTATTCCTATTAGTGATAGCATGGTCGAGCACTGAAATATTTGGAGAGAAAAGTAAACCAAATTTATTAGGAAAACTTAGCTAGCATGATTTAACCATTGAGATACCCCATTTCTAGAGTTTGGAATTGATTTTGTTGATGACACTATTCCATGACGGTGTTGTTAGGTCACTCAACGAAATATGCATTCCCAAATATTTGAAACAAGTCTAATATTATTGACATGGGAACATAAGTATGCATGAAATAGATTGAATAAGTGAAGGATTACATTTCGACCAAATTTTTTCCTTTTGAGGTTGTTGATATTTCCACTGGAAGCCCTAGTAAAAAGATATGAGATCAATTTGTATCTCTCAACAATTATAAAAGAGGCACATCCCAAGAGAAGAGTATCATATACAAATTGACAGAGTGACTCCCCTAACAATTTTGATCCTTTGAGAGGTTTCATGATAATCTTTCATCTTCCAAATTTATACTCAACGATTTTTCCATGATGATATAGAGCAGAGGGGATAGGGGAATCCTTGTTTCAACCCATGAATTCCTCTAAAGAAGGATGTGGGTATCTTGTTAACCAGGGGAGCTATCCATCTATTATCAATGCATGAGGAAACCCATTGAATAAAATAAAGACAAAAACAAAATTTAATTTATACATCAAACAAAAAGAAACGTCTTACTCGACATTCTCCATGTTGATTTTAATAATAATTCCTTTGTCCTTATTGTTGAGTCTCCATTTTGACATGTATAATTCCCTATATTACCTTGTATTCAAGCCCTTTTTGCCTATGATATAAGCCTATACTTGACTATTTCCTCCAAAAGAATACCTAATGACCTTGTTCATGTACACAAGAGGTAACGTATGATTAAGGCATATTTTGTTTAATTTTCTTTTGTTAATTCAATTAAAATGCTTGATTTTGTATAATCCCAATTGTTTTACTCCTAAGCAGTCTATTTCGGTACCTCAACATTGATCTGATACCAATAGACCCACACAACAGTGATCCGGTACCAACAAAATTGATCTGGTAATGCCCTGAGCTATTCCGGTACCAAACAACTATGCCTATTTCGATACCAGTGTGATTGTGTTATTCCGGTACCAAAAAAATGCGCCTATTCTGGTACCAGTGCGACTGTGCTATTCTGGTACCAAACGACTATGTGTATTCCGATACCAATTGCTATTTCCAGAAATCGTTTGTTGGATGAATCTGTTGTTGAAGATTTCAAGAGCGCAGTTGAACTAAAGCTTCCAAATCAGTTTTCAAGACCACGATAGACTTCATCACTCATGCACTTCGTGTCATGAGGATGAAGTCCATTCCTAAATATTCAATATGTAATTCCAATTGTAATATTTTAAAATTGTTTCATAATTATCCTTAGATCTTGATAGTAACGGCTTACTTTCTTTATAAGGGAGATTGTATAGGTGATAGAGACATGTGTATTGATGTAATGAAGCAGTAGCAAGAACAGAGATACGTATGGATGTAATGAACAAAATGATGCATATTGTTTTGATGTACGAGATGATGAGCTGTTGATTCGATTTACCATTTGGAGAAATACAAATGATCTGTTATCAAATTGTTGGGTATGATTAGAACGATTTAGTCTGTTATCTTTTTAGAGCTTCCATGTTGGAATCAGGAAGGGCCCACCATTCTGATATGGTAAGCTTAATGTAAAATACAGTTCAGCTTTATATTCCTGTACATGTTTGTTTTATTCCAACACTCAATTGTGTGTATCTTGCACCTGTTATTTTGATTTCTTGTTTGAATTAAAATAAGAATTCATAAAATGTACCTATTGTGTTGGATCTATATAATTGTTATATCTTTTGAGTAAATTGTGAATGGGATYGTATTAGTGTAATTTTTATAAGTRTGGTGCACMARATCTTGAGTAATTTTACTTAGTTTCATAAACAGTAATTTGTGTTGAGATAGYTGTAGAGATTTATAAAAGTTTGCATTCCTGAAATTGTGTTCTTTATAGAGACTTTCATAATTTACTTTGAAATTTCAAGTGTGTTAATACATGAACAATTAAGATCCCATCATTCACCCTACATGGACTATTAAATGGAGAATCTTAATACACCTAATGTTTCCTATATAGGAACAAAGAGGCTTTTCTAGAATTGATTAAGTTATGAATGATTTCCTTTTAAATGTTGTGTGCAAAAAGTTGATTACTGCTTTTGATTGCTATAGGAAACAAGATCTTAAGTTCATATCTCTAATTCATAAGCCTCTAATGAACAGACTTGTCACTGAATAAAGAACCTTTTTCTTGATTGTTTGCTTGAGAAGTTTTATTATCAGTTTTCTCTTCTAAGTTTGAAACAGAGTGTTAATTGTTGATTGGTTTAGTTGCTATAAGGGACAGATTCAAAGTCCATCTTTTTATTTCATGAGATTGTAAATGGATAGATTCATTACTTGAGGAAGAACCTTTATATCACATGCTTGTTGGATTCAGTTTATGAATTTTGTTTTCTGATTTTTAAGTTGTGTGAGGAAGATAGATTAAAAAGTTGTAAAACAAAGTATTGGTGTTGATTGTTTCTTCTTTATGCTATACTCATCAGACATAGGAACCTATCTGTTATCAGCACATATAGTGCATCAACTCTACTGATTACGAATCTCGGTTGATAATTTATGTTGGGTAATATATTATGCAAATAATTGCACCAACACTTATTCTACCTTCTTGAATATATAACTTTATGCACGATGGTAATATTGTCCATTATGTACCTCTCTTGCATGAACCCACCTAGATTATTAGATATTACTTTGGGGAGAATTTTCTTATTCTAATTGTGATGATTTTTGTCAATATTTTTAAACATGAATTGTAGAGAAAGATTGGCCAAAACACCTCCATTTTATATTATTTAGAGACACCTCCTTTGGAAATGATAAGCACCTTGTGGTTAAATTTTTCATCTTATTTTTGTACTTGGCTTCCAAAAAAGTGTTTTATTCATGGATTTTGAGTGAAACTTCAAAATATTGATTATGAATTTTTTTGTGAAACTTCAAATTATTGAAATTTTGTAGATACAACTTGTGAAGAAGGATTGGGATGGTGCCATTGCATTTTTATTGGAACATATTGACATTATAGAACATGTTCATAACACATTAAGGGCAAGGTCATGGTGATGAACAAATGGAATCATTCTTCATAGACCTTTGTGTTGGACTACGATTGTCGTTAGACCGAAATCCGCAGGTGTTAGTATTTTCCACAATCCTTTGTTAGGGTCCTAACCCGCACATAGGTAGAACAATATATTCGGATGTAATAAAGGTAAATATTAATAAGGCCTTGCAATAAAGAGAATAAGTTGAATGTAAGAAGACCTAATAGAATCTTTCGCTTCTAGAAGGATCTTCTTCTAGATGCTTCTTTTGATAGACATATTTAGTATAAATAGGAGTCGAGGGTATGAGAACCCTAGCTTGGATATTATTGTAATAGAGCTCTTCTCAATTGGAGGTTGCCCCCTCGAAGAGGCCCGTGAACATTGCTTTCAAAATCAAAGTATTGCTTAGGTTGTTATTCTTATATCATTTCAGTGCTATTGTGGTGATTGTTTTGGTTATATTGTTGTTATTCTGCCATTTCTAGCATTTTATTTTTTTTCTGCATACTTTTTATATCTGGTATATTAAAAGTGGTATCAGAGCACTTTCCTTGGCAGAAATTGTGGGTAAAATTTTTTTCAAGGTAGAGACGTATTTTGGCGTCTTTAAGCCACAGAGATATATCGTTACACGCATAAACCCGTAGTTGGGGGATTCATACACATAGGAAATACAAGTGGTTCTTAAGCGCACATCTGTTGGCCACCCTTGTAACCCCTGTTGGTACCCCTTTGAGAGGTAGCACTTCAGAAAACACTTGTGTATGGATCGGCCTAGATTTCCTGAAGCCCTCTTTAGATAAACCGATCGATCGCCTAACTGCTATAGTGCCACCGAGAACAACACTCGGAAGGATACTCTCTAGTACCTGGGTAGTCAAGTAGTACAACTAAGGGTACGATCTATCCTCCTTAGTTAGTTCCCTGAGATATTGAGTCGAGTACTACTATTGGACCCCACATGTATATCAGAGAGCTATAGCATAGGGAAAACCCTTGTCTATAGAACCCTTGAATACCTAACCCTTGTGGACAGCAACATAAACAAATCAAAATAGACAAGATCTATTGTTGTGCAACTGTGTTTAGGTTGCCAAGTAACTACACATTTCTTACTAGTTAAGAACTTGGGCATTTCATCACTACAATATTCTTCAGACTGGAGTATAACTCCGCAGGTGTAAAAAAAAAAAAAAAAAAATCTGGAAATTGTTTCACCATTATTTGAGACCTATTCTGTTGGATTCATATCTTTTCCCTTATCACATTCATACATATCATTTTTTGGAAAACAAATTGACCCCACCTGCCCCTTTTTGGTTCCCTCGTCCTCATGGCCCATACCCATAGACAAGACTTTGAAACCCGCTTCAATACCTTGCAATCTAGTATCACCGAGACCCAACAAGAAGTGAAACAACTAAGTACCAATGTGTCGCCATCAATACAACCATGCAGTCCTCAATGGAGGAAATTGATCAAGACCTAACCACCCATCTTGAATCTATCTTTGTGTCCCTCTGCACCAAGATTCATATCCCTATAGATAACCCTTCCTCTGAATCACCCCTACATACTGAAGGTGAACATTCCTCTCATTCCCATAACTTTCAGCACCATCACTTTCAATGTGACCTACGCCTTCCGCAAGTGGATGTGTGTAAATCCTAACCTTGTACAATATCCACTGCAAACTGATATTCAGAAAAGAACAGAAAA
>ML803053.1:86210-99482 GCA_009831015.1 Picea engelmannii
CCCCCTCGAAGAGGCCCGTGAACATTGCTTTAAGAATTAAAGTGTTATTTATGTTGTTATTCTTATATCATTTCAGTGCTATTGTGGTGATTGTTTTGGTTATATTGTTGTTATTCTACCATTTCTAGCATTTTATTTATGTTCTGCATACTTTTTATATCTGTTATATTACATCGTTGGAGTTAGGATCTATGAGAGGGGGTTAACCCATGTCGTGAAACTCGCAAGAAAAGTTGAACCCAATGTCTAACAATATCCCCCCTAGCGCGTGACGAGCGAGTTTCAAACTCAAGACCTATCGCTTTGATACCATTTTTTGGGCTATGATTTTCGTTAGACCAAAACCCACAGGCGTTAGTCTCCACCACAATCGTCGAAGTTAGGATCCACGAGAGGGGGTTAACTCATGTCATGAAATTTGCAAGAAGTGTTGAACCCAATGTCCAACACTTTTCTCCCACTAAAGTGCATGGATTTTTTTGACAATGTGATCATTGATATTTATACATTATTAACTAAAAAATCTTATATATTTTTTAATATGTAAGAAGTAATTAAAAAGAAGAAAAAGGTAAAATATAAATTTAAAAAGGCCTAATTAAACAAAGCATGTAAGTGTTCTAAAAAAACATCCTCTTATATGGTTAAAGGGTTGCATATCATTCACTTAGTTATATACCTAATAGTATTAGAGAGAGAAATAAGGGGTAGGTGTGGAGGATGATTTTTGATCTTGAGGGAAATCAAGAAGTAAGCTTTGAATGGGGATTATGTAAAGTAACTATTAACCAAGCACATACATTAGTTATATATCAAGTGCTAAGGATTCTTGATTCAAGGTGGATAAGAAATATAATCGTTATTAGAGACTCAATAATAACAATCAAACTCATTCTTTCTTCTCCTTCATCAGATGGCAATTTAGCAAGGCTCTCTCGAGTAATTCAAAAAGAGGCTAGCAACTTCAAACACATAGATTTTTTTCATTTTTTAAGGGAAAGGAATTGTTAGGCATATAATTTGGCTAATGAAACCTCACACCTGGGTTGTAAAATATTGAATGTAAAAGGGGGAACTTATCCTTCTCTTCAATCCCCCATATTATTTGTTCAATATTTAATCGAAAGTTTAGCATGTTGTCATACAACAAAGATAAGTGAAAAATGAAATTAAAGAGGAGCGGATTGAGTTGGATGGAAATTCCATCCCTTGTACCATCACACACTTATACCATTATGGTATAACAACTCTTTCAATCTTGTTTTATTGTGATCTTTGGTGAAGGTGGGATTATGGGGTCTGTTTTGGGTCTTGGTGGCTAGATTCTAAGTGGATATCCATAGCTCGGTGGACACCCTCAAGTTGTTTCTGACATTGAGGTGGTAATCGTGGATGTGTCCTCTAGTTTGTGCTCAATTTTTTCTTGGAAGGGTTTCATTTTTTGGTTAATGGGAAAGGTTAGTATGTCTAGCAATTTCACATTTTCCCGTTCCTCCAATCTATATTTAGTGATTTTTTGCAAGTCTCTAAAAGTTTGGCTTATGGGAAATGTGAGTAGCTCTAACAATTATGTTTCTTCACTTAGTTTCTTTGTTTGGAATTTAGTAGTGTGATTTGGAATTGGGGAATTAATAACGCACATCATAAACGAGGAATGGAATTGAGGGTTTTAGGATAAGTTTCATCAAAGTTTGGATGGTATGGCGAGCCACAAGTATCTAGGGTGATGTCCTCTCTGTGAACTTATTGATATTCGATGTGTTGTTCAAGAGAAAGATGCACACATTGTAGACAACATGATATCTATTTCCATTGCAACAAGGAGAATTCATGCACAGGAGGAGAAACATAGTAGTGAGATGGTAGTTATTATTGAAACTTTGCTTCAACATAAGAGGTAGATTGAAAATATGTCGTGTTCTGCATCATCAAGTTGCTAATTTGACTACAAGATCACAACCAACCTCCTCAAATTATAAAATATCTATTGGTTTAGAGGTAGATGAGAACAATGAGGAAGAATATGTTCAACATATTCCTAGAGAAGTGGATAAATGGACCAAGATCCTCATCCCTCTCCTGTTGAGAAAGAGGAAGAAAACAAAATGGATGTACTTAATTAACTCCAATTCATATTATGTTTTTGAAAGTGTTAGCACATAAACTTGTCAAGGCCTTGTGAGTCAGTGTTTTCTACCTAGGTCTGCATTTTTGTGTGTTTCTCTCCTTTTGCAAAATCGATCGTAAGATTTTATTTTGGCTCATAGTTTTCAATTGTTTGACTTCACCCATTTGATATACTTGTTTTTCCTTAGCAATTTTCCTGAGAAATATCGGCCCTTAGCCTTCATGTTTTCCCTAAGGCCGATCACCCCTCTTTTTCCTCTGCCACTAATCCTTTTTATTTCCCGAGCCCTCAGCCAGTCATCCGAGTAATTGTTCACAGGTTGCGGTCATCACCACAAAACGCAACACTTGAATTGGTTTAATGTGGACCCAAATCAAGCGAGCGAGGAAGATCAGATCGATGACAATCGGGTGATCATGATCCTACAGTTGCATGAAATATAGCGCCAGAGGTCCGAAATCGCAAGGTACATCCTATCCATTGGTGTTGTGAACGAAACGTGGTGCACATTCAGTGTTTCGTAGTTTCATGAGATGGAGAAATCAAATAGAAAGTCATCAGAACTCGCGAAATGTGAAATTGCGATAAGATCGTAGCCATTGATCAAAGAAGAGAACTGAACCGTTGGATCAGCTTTTCATGATTTCACGAGTCGGGAAAGTAAGAGGGAAGAGTCTTGAATATTCACGAAGCACGATGTCTTGAAGTGTCGATGTCGTCTGGGTCATCCGATCAAAGGGGACGCATGTCACCTGATCCGAGCATTGTGATTTTGTGACTCAGAGGTTTGAGTATAGAACGCAGCATGAGTTCGTGAAACGTGAAATTGCGACGTGCCTGAGATAAGCACGAGGTCATGGCCCGAGGTCACATGGGGTAAGGAAAAGATTTGTGCCAAAGAACCAAAGCACCCGAGTTGGTCACAGAGAAAGATCTGCGCGGCCTCGAGGTGCCAAAATTGACTCAAAGGAGTTGTGAGCTTGCCTGGAACAATCATGGGTGTCAGGTCTCTCCCTGATCCCTATGAAAGCAGTTAAAGAAAATGGGGAGGGTGGTTGAAACCTCGTTTCACCACATAAATGGAAAGCATGAAAATATGTCTGTGGAAGGCAAACTGTTAGCCAAAATTTCCCTATCATGGATTTTCGTGTAAAGCCCATACCGATATGATCTTGCGTCTAACAGAAGAATGCAAGTGCACCCTGACAAAAGAAGATGCAGATGCCAAGCCTCGAATGGAGTGACCAGAGCATGCTTCTGTAGGGAGCAAGTTGCTTTGAGTATATATACTCAATTTTAATATTTTGTAATGGTCGATGGTAGAGAAAAGATCATGTATTGTAAAGTTTTAATGAACAGTCTGGCTCTCTAGTCATGTTTGGTAGTCTAAGATTTCTTGTTTAATGACGGTCAACTTTCTTACTTCCTCTTGTTTTCCCTCGATACTGAAAGAGTTCATGATTGACCAATTCAATTGAATTATTGTGACTGCATTATGATGAAATTTAGATTGTAGTGTTGTTATAATTCCTTTCAATTCATTTGAGACTTAGATTCAAGAAGATTTTGTGTCTAAGTTTTTCCTCCTGGGCTGCTTGAAGACCTGATGCCTGCGGTAGAACTCTACATTTCCTCACCAAAGTCTTCATCCTCCTCACCCTTACTACAACCTACTGACTGAAGTTAAACCAGACCTCACCTTCTTGTGCATATCAATCCCATTTTCTGAGTTAAGATGATATTTTCTTGAGATTGCACCCATTTGACCCTTTTATAACCAACCTGTGACACAAAATACTGATGGTTATCAGGATTACCTCTGTCGCAATCCATGGGTGACTTATGGTGCTAACATTTCTGGCGCCATTGTCGGGGACGAAATTGAAGATTTTCCCTAGGATTGAACGATAAATCTTACTAGTTCTGAAGGTGCATCAGAACTTAGTACATCAAAGATTCCAAATGTTCACCTGGTGACTCCAATGTGATAACTCCATTGATGTGAATCCACTGGTGACTCCACTGTTTCAGCTTTGGCTTCTAGAGGCAGACACACGAGGTCTACTCCACAACTACCTCTAGCGACTCCTGAAGCTGACCCGAAGAAAATTGTCAGAAGAAGAAAGACCCTTCAAGAAGGTACTTCAACTACTGAACCAGGTATTTTTTATAATTTTCACCATCCTCCTATAGCAACTCCAATAGCTATTTCTCATTTTCCTATTACACCCTCTATTGGAGTTTCTAGAATTTTAAATTTTGGGAGTGTTCCTGTTGAGTTTTTCCCTCCTGGTCTGGGATTGGAGGGAGAAATACTTTTCACTCTTCTCTCCCCTAAAGTTGTACCGTGTTTTAGCCCTAGGGATGTAGAATAGTTTCCCACTATGGGCTATACCACCCCTCCTCCTGTTAGAGTTACTGGTTTTACAGAAATGGAAACTTGTGTTCCCTCAAACCCTATAACCTTTTCTTCAAATCCTCTGTTGTTTCCCTTTCCTCCAGGAAGCTCAGTTCCAGTCTCCCCTGTACAAACCCCTTCCCCTCCTAGTTCTCCTCCACCTATCATCCCTATGGAAGGTGTTAATTCCCCTAGAAACATAATGGATTCTATAGTGGCTGCAAGATATGCCCCTCTAGTCCTACCTCAGCCCATGAATGCTCTCCCTGTTGGATATTACCTAAAGTATATGCCTAAGTTCACGAGAGAGGAAGACATGATTGTCGAAGAACACCTTGTTGCCTTCTATAGTTATGCAAACAATATAAACATTGAAAATGAAGATGTTTGGATGTGAGTCTTTTTCCAGAGCCTTGATGGTGAGGTTAGTAAATGGTTTAGGGTATTGACTCTTAGATATATTGTTGGGATTGAATCTTTAGATGATTTTTTCTTAAGGCAGTGGGGGGATAAAAATATTTTATGTATTATATCACAGAGTTTGGGTCCCTAAAGAGAAAGGAGAGAGAATTTGTCTCTGGCTTCTCCAAAACATTCAAAAAAATGTACAATAAGATCCCTGCTGAGATAAATCCTACAGAATCCTCTACCAAAATCACTTATGCTAGTGCTTTTGACCTTGATTTATGCCTCCTGCTTAAAGAAGGAAGAGCTACTTCCTTGGCTCACATGCAAGATGCAGCCCTGGAAGTAGAATCCAATGTGTTGGCAGTTGAAAGACTTAGGAGAAAAGTCGACAGAGACAAAGGAAGGGGAAGAGATAAGGCCTCAAACTTTGGTTCTTCTGCATATCACCCTCAAGTAGATGAATTGACCAATATGGTGAAGTCCCTATCTACAAAAATGGAGAAGATGAAATTCGAGGGGAAGAAAGGTTATATGAATGTCCCAAATATTGATAACAGAGGCAACTTTAGAAGGATAAATAAAAATTCCCTTCAAATACTCCTGAGAGAGCCCAGAAGTAGAGAGAGGGATGATCAGAAAATTCAAACCCCCCTCCAAAATAACCTTTTTGTCAACGAGGAAATGGAAGAAGAAGAGTTTGACCCTGAAATTCATTGTATTGGAGACACCTCCCCTTTTCCCCATTTAACTCAATATGCATATGAGGATTCCCTTATAGACAGTCAAATAAATGAGTTGAGTAAGGGGGAGAAGGAAAATAGTGGTCCCAGCAAATACAACCTTCGTTGTAAGAAGAATGAAGGGAAGTCTGACGTCCCTAATCCAGCTCCTAGAGCAGAGAATCATGTTAAAGATGCAGCAAACAACAACAAAGAAAAGAAAGGACAGAACCCCTCATCGATAACCAAAGACCCTATCCCAGAATTGAGAGAAACTATGAATCCCCCCTCCTCTTTCAACTTTGAGCTTGAAATTCAGAAAATCATAATCCCCGTACCCCTTTCAGAGTTGTTCAAGCATGAAGATTTCAAAAGAAGCCTCTCTAAACTATTATTGATTGAATCCCAAAATCATACTACGAACTCAATCAACCTGCAAGATGAAAATCCAACAGTCATCCTAGGTCCTATGATAGAAGATAGATATGATTCATCCCCTCCATTCTATACATCCCTGAATATACATGATAGGGTGTTCCATAATTTTCTGATGGATTCAACGACATCTCATAATCTCATGCCCAAAGTTGTCATGGAAGAACTAGGACTAGATATCATGAAAGCATACCATGACTTGTATTCCTTTGACTCTAGGAAAGTACAGTGTCTTGGGGTCATCAAAGATTTGGTTGTGACTTTGTTTCAACTGCCCATGAAAAGTGTGGTCATGGATATCGTGGTAGCTGATGTTCCCCAAAAATTAGGCATGTTTTTGTCAAGATCGTGGATAAAAATACTTGGTGAAACCTTACAGTTGGACGTCACATATGCTACCATTCCGATCTTTGGGGGGGAGCATAGAAGACTGTACAGGGAAGCTCAGTTGGCCTACATTGGCAGTGATGAAGAAGACCCTACCAATCATCCTATCTTTTCCCTTGACACTAATTTTGGGTCTAGTTTTTTACAGCTCATTGATGCTCCTAAGACTCCTCTTGAAATCAGAAAGAAACCCATTTCTTCTCAAGAAATACCTCCCCCAACTAATTCTGTGTGGAATATGTTCTTCGACGGAGCCTCTTCTAGGGAGGGTTTTGATGCCAGAGTAGTTTTTGTATCACCTTGTCAAGAAGCCATATCCCTATCATACAAGTTAGAGTTTGAAACTACCAATAATGTGGCAGAGTATGAGGCTCTTGTTTTGGGTTTAAGGGTTTTGAAAGATATGGGGATTGAAGAGCTCGTAGTATTGGCGGATGCTGAAATAATAGTTCATTAGGTCAAAAATATTTATCAATCCAGACACCCTCGGCTCAGAAGTTACAGGAATGAGGTGTGGGACCTAATTGATAATTTCTTCTTAGCTTTCAACATTTCATTTATTCCAAGAGAGGAAAATACTATGGTTGATTCTTTAGCCATTTCAGTGAGCCAGTTCAGGGTCCCACTACCACCCAAGCTTAGGTATGATGTTGAGATTAGATATAGGCCCTCTATACCTAACAATATCAAGCATTGGAAGGAGTTCGAGGATGATCTTGAAATCATAATATTTCTTGAATCGGTTGATGAGTTCTCTGCATTACACATTGATCAGGACATGATTCTGAAGGTGACCCTCCCCCTGAAGTATTTTTGAATAAAAATTCTAATCACCATATTGTTCAGCTACCTAGCAACCACATTCCAAAGGGACTAGTTCCTTTAGAAAGATTTTTCAATGGGAACGATGTGCTGGTAAAATTTAAAGGCCCAACTGAGGATGTTGAGGTAGCTGAGTGCAATATTGGCATAGAGGAGGATCTGAAATTCGTCAAGTTGTCAAGTAGCCTGTCAAGGGAGAAGAGGGATGAGTATGTTGAGTTATTAAACAATTCACTGATGTGTTTGCTTGGACCTATGAAGACCTCAGAACATATGACACAACCGTCATTGAGAATAATATCCCATTGAGAGAGGAGGCAAACCATTTAGGCAGAAATTAAGACAAATAAATCCTATGTTGTTTCCTATTATGGAAAGGGAGATAAAGAAGTTGTTGGACTCCCAAATCATTGTCCCTTTGAGATATTTTGAATGGGTAGCCAACCTGGACCCGGTGAGAAAGAAAAATGGAGAAATCTGATTGTGTGTTGATTTCAAAAATCTGAACAAAAGATCTAAGAAGGACAATTACCCTTTGCTAAAGATGGAACACATGTTGCAGAAGGTGACAGGTGCATCCAGAATTTCCATGATTGATGGATTTTCTGGCTACAATCAGATATTTGTCTTGCCTGAAGACAGATAAAAGATAGTGTTCACCACTCCTTGGGGCACATTCATGTATGCCAAAATGCCCTTTGGATTGATGAACACAGGAGAAACCTTTCAGCGAGCCATGGACATCGCCTTCATTGGAGAAAGAGATAAATTCGTGGTCATTTATCTGGATGAAATTACAGTCTTCTCCAAATCTGATAAAGAACATTGTCAACATCTGAGGAAAGTCTGCTCGAAATGCAGGAGGTTTGGTCTCTCCCTAAATCCCAAGAAGTCTTTATTTTCCATGAAGGAAGGAAAATTGTTGGGACACATTGTATCAGCCGAGGGACTCATGATTGATCCAAGCAGGGTAGAAGCTATTCAAGCCTTATCACTTCCCAGATCCAAGAAGGAAGTTCAGTCCTTCCTAGGAAAAATCAATTTTCTGAGAAGGTTTGTTTCAAATTTTGTTGAAATGGTGAAGCATATCACAACCATGCTCAGGAAGGGGAACGAAGTAAGATGGAATTTTGAGTCCAGAGGATCCTTCAACCAAATCAAGACGGCACTGACTAAAGCACATGTGCTTATCAGTCCTGATTATTCCAAGGATTTTCTGATCTTCTCCTTTGCCTCTTTTGATATAGTGGCAGTTGTTTTATTGCAGAAGAACGTTGAAGGGTTGGAGCATCCTATTTCATTTTTCAGCAGAGCACTAAGAGATGCAGAGGTCAGATATGACATCATGGAGAAGAAAGCCTATGCCTTGGTGAAATCTCTTAAAGATTTCATAGTCTATGTTCTACAATCAAAAATCATTATGTATGTCCCTTCATCTTCTGTGAAGGACATTCTCATTCATCTTGACATAGACGAGAGAAGGAGCAAGTGGATTTCCAAAATCCTCGAATTTGATCTAGAAATAAAACCTACCAAGATATTTAAAGGTCAAGGTTTAGACAGGTTGTTGGTTGAATCTAATTGTAAATATTTGGAGGTTAACTTCATCAACACTTTCTCAGAATATCAGCAAGATGATTTTTCTGATAAAAATTCTCAAGACATCCCTCCATTGGCAGAATGCACATGGTATAAAGACATTATATATTTTTTGCAAGAGTTGTGACCTCCAGATGGAATGGGGAAAAGAAAGGAAAGAGATTTAAATCTCAAAGCAATCAGATATTGCCTTATTGACTAGGTCTTCTACTGGAAGGACCCTCTAGGAGTGCTTCTGAGATGTTTAGACCCATAATAGGCCCAAAGGATTATGTTTGATTTTCATGGTAGCCTATGTGGGGGACACCATTTCTAGAAAACCATGGCCTACAAAATTCTCAGGGTTGGGTATTATGAGCCTTCTCTATTCACTGATGTTTGTGCAAGAATCAAAGCTTGCATCAATTGCCAGAAATTATCCGTGAAGCAGCAGCTCAAGCCTATGCCACTTAAGCCTGTAGTAGCTTCAAGTGATCAGCACAGGTGGATCTTGACTGCAACAGATTACTTCACCAAATGGATAGAGGCTATCCCCACTAGGAACGCTTACCATAGGGTGATAATTGTTTTTTCTGGAGGATATTATAGTAAGGTTTGGTTGCCCGACCAGAATCGTCACTCACAATGTTGCATATTTTAAGGTTGAACCACTGATCAAGTTTTGTGAGCAGTTCAGGATTGCATTGATCCACTCTACCCCTACTATCCCTAAGGCAATGGATTAACATAATCCTCTAACAAAATCCTGGTAAATATCATCAAAAGACTGCAAGAGGATAACAATAAAGCATGGGATTCAAAGCTCAAATTGTCTATGTGGGCTGATAGAGTGACAACAAAGTAGTCCCTAGGCATATCTCCTTTCCAGTGTGTATACGGGACTGAAGCAGTCTTCCCTTCTCATCTCACCTTGCCTGTGGAAAAGTTATTCCAAGACTGCTAGGAAGAGCTTGATGACATGATCGGGAGGATTCATCAGCTAATAGAAGTGCAGCAGACTAGAGAGCAGATAATAGATAGAGCACATGACCATCAGCGAAGGATCAAGCATGCCTTTGATAGGAAGAGCGTTAAGGAGGATTTCCAGCTGGGAGATTTGGTACTCAAATGGGATGCGCCTAAGCAAGACAAGGGAAAGCATGGTAAATTCGAAGCCCTTTGGATCAACCCCTTTAATATCTCTGAGAGGTTCCCAAATAACACTTACAAGTTGCAGAATTTGGAGGGAGACAAAGTTTTTGGTGGCCCTGTAAATGGGCACTTCCTGAAATTGTTTTTTTTTTTAAATCTGCAATTGGTGTCCCAACATTGTAAATACCATTTCTATTTTATTTTGTTTTGATAGGAGACTCCACAACCCAACACTAAGGCATTGAAGCCGCGAAAAAAGTTCTTAGAGCCTCACAGGGAGGACTCTATCCCCCATAGAACCAAATGTTAGCACATAAACTTGTCAAGGTCTTGTGATTCTGTGTTTTCTACCTAGGTCTACAATTTTTCCTATTTCTCTCCTTTTACAGACTCGATCGTAAGATTTCCTTTCGATGCATAGTTTTCATCTATTTGTCTTCACCCGTTTGATATACTTATTTTTCCTTAGAATCTTTCCTAAGAAATATCGGCCCTTAGCCTTCATGTTTTCCCTGAAGCCGATCACCCATCTTTTGCCTCTGCCACTGATCATTTTGTTTTCCTGAGCCCTTAGCCAGTCATCCGAGTAATTTTTCACAGGTCGCAGTCATCACCACCAAGCGCAACACTTGAATCTGTTTAATGTGGACTCAAATCAAGCAAGTGAGGAAGATCATATCGACGACAATCGGGTGATCAGGATCCTGCAGTTGCATGAAATATAGCGCCAGAGGTCTGAAATCGTGAGGTCCATCCTATCCATTGGTGCTGCGAAGGACACATGATGCGCGATCAGTGTTTCATAGTTTCACGAGATGGAGCAGTCAAAGAGAAAGTCACCAGAACTCGCGAAATGCGAAATCACGATAAGATCACAGTCGTTGATCAAAGAAGAGAGTTGGACCATTAGATCATCTTTTCGCGATTTTGTGAGTCAGGAAAGTAAGAGGGGAGAGTCTTGAAGATTCACAAAGCATGATGTCCCGAAGTGCTGATGTCATCTGGGTCATCCGATCAAAGGGGACGCATGTAACCTAATCTGAGCATTGCAATTTCATGACTCTGAGGTTTGAGTATAGAACGCAGCATGAGTTCGCGAAACGTGAAATCGTGATGTGCCTAAGCTAAGCACGAGTTCATGGCATGAGGTCACGCGGGGCAAGGAAAAGAGTTGCGCCAAAGAACCAAAGCACCCGAGTTGGTCACATAGAAAGATTTGCACGGCCTCGAGGCGCCAAAATTGACTCAAAGGAGTTGTGAGCTTGCCTAGAACAATCATGGTTGTCAGGTCTCGCACAGATCCCTATCAAAGCAGTTAATTAAAATGGGGAAGGTGGTTGAAACCTCGTTTCACCACATAAATGGAAAGCATGAAAATATGGTCGTGGAAGGCAGACTGTCAGCCGAAATCTCCCTATCATGGATTTTCGTGTAAAGCCCATATCGATATGATCTTGCATCTGATAGAAGAATGCAAGTGAACCCTGACATAAGAAGATGAAGATGCTAAGCCTTGAATGGAGTGACCAAAGCGCGCTTCTATAGGGAGCAAGTTGCTTTGAGTATATATACTCAGTTTTTATATTTTGTAATGGTTGATGGTAGAGAAAATCTCACGTATTGTAAAGTTTTAATGAACACTCTAGCTCTCTGGTCATGCTTGGTAGTCTAAGATTTCTTGTTTAATGACAGTCAACTTTCTTACTTCCTCTTGTTTTCCTCCGATACTGAAAGAGTTCATGATTGACCAATTCACTTGAATTATTGTGACTGCATTATGATGAAAGTTAGATTGTAGTGTTGTTATAATTCCTTTCAGTTCATTTGAGACTTAGATTCGAGAAGATTTTGTGTCTAATTTTTTCCTCCTGGGCTACTTGAAGACCCGATGCCTTTGGAAGAACTCTATATTTCCTCACCAAAGTCTTCCTCCTCCTCACCTTACTACAACCTATTGATTGAAGTTAAACCAGACCTCACCTTCTTGTGCATATCAGTCCAGTTTTTTGAGTTAAGACAATATTTTCTTGAGATTGTGCCCATTTGACCCTTTTATAACCAACCTGTGACATAAAATACTGATGGGTATCAGGCTTACCTCTATCGCAATCCAGGGGTGACTTATGGTGCTAATAGAAAGTTGGTATCTTTTAGGTGTATTTTTTAGGCTTTATACTTACAAAAACTCCTGGACATCCTTTGCGAAGTATAGTAACATATTTTTTATAGTTATTCTGCAATTTTTGTTGGATAGATTTTGAACTATAAAATGTTGGAAAATTCTACTTTTGTTATTATTACATTGACCAAAGAAGTTGCAACATCTTTGTAATACATAAACCAATCATTCTTGTTAAAAAATGGTATTGGAGAGAAAAACATATATACCTGATATACATAATGAAAAAACTAAAAAATCCCATCATCTAAACTATATATATATATATAACATTTTTATGTCTCATGTTTGTATTTCTTATATAAAGATTAAATGAACATATTAATCTATATTAAAGCATAATATCTACTTAATTTAGGAAGGCATTGCATTTAACAATGATGACACAAAAATGCATAATCGTATTGAAAGAGATTTCAAGTTTCCATCCTTTTAATCAGGATTGTGTTGGTCGATGAACTGGTTCGAGAGCTGGTTTCAGGAAGGTCTAATGGAGGACCTGGTACCACTATTGGTGGACATGCTACAACCACATGGTGGACCTGTTGTTACAAATGAAGGAGTTGATGCCCCCAAGATCTATTAGTGCTCCTGAGATTTATTCTTCCTTACTTCTTACATCTTGTGTGACCAACTAATCCACTTGCCCACAAACACCCTCTATTCCCATTTTCTTTCCACTGTTCGGACTTTTTTCTCGACTTTCATGATGAAATTTCTAATGGAATTTGGTGGACCCATCCTTTGATTCTCTGAGCATCAAAGACTGACTACTGTATACTTTGTCTTACTCCTTACCTGATTAGTATACATCCTTTATCTCTTGAGAGCTACACTGATGGAGGAACAAGTCAGTGCACTCATGAGTGTTGTTGACGAGGCCATCTGGAACAGTGTAGGTCTCTTTAACTTGACTAATGAGATCTCAGGGCATAACAACTTTACACCATATCCCACCAATTTTGTTGCTATATCCTCTCCCCCAGGCATTAACTTGACTCTATCTACCTCAGTATTTACACCACTGATTACTCATCCTCCTACAACTTTTCACTCCTTTCACCTT
>ML803053.1:100433-111584 GCA_009831015.1 Picea engelmannii
CCTCACTCACCTCATTGGAAAAAGACTTGTTAGATAAATCCACTCTCCCTTCATTAGTCTTGGCTCCACCTACTCGGGGGGACTGTAACACCTCTGATCCTCCCTCCCTCCACTCAAATACTACTTCACCCTCACATCACTCTTCTATTGTACATTTATCTCCACCTGTCTCCTTGACTACAACCACTCCTCTCATTACATCTGAACCAACTGTTGAATAAAACTCAGATACATTTTTAACATCCAACCTGACTATTCAACTCTCCTCCTCAAACCTAGATTCAACTCGGACACCTATCCCACAGATCCTTGATAATACTACTCCACCAAACTGTCTTCAGGAAGTGAGTTACCTTTCTTATGCCCCACCTATTTCAGTTTCGGCCCCACATTCTCAGAGGGTTTCCTGTAACACATATGACTCTTCCTCTCTACACCAGATTACATTTCCGCCCACACATTCTTCTGCCTCTATATTATTTCCACTATCAGCCTCCTTGGTCACAGTCGCCCCTCTCATTACTCCTGAACTTCCTATTGATTGCACCTTATATTCAAGCTTACCCTCCATCCAACTTTCCTCCTATAAGATGGATTCTTCTCGGATAACATTCACTCCAACCTCTAACCATACTACCTCTCCAAATTGCCTTCTGGGAGTGCATGATCTTTCATTTGCTCCACCCTTATCCTCACCACTTGTGAATGATATCTCAAGAGACCTTTCCTTGGAACATGATGCTAACAATATTTTACCAGGCCTTTCTGAATCCGAACTAGGAGACAACCCTCTTGGTGTTTTTCTAGATTCCCTATTACCATCCTATAAAGAAGTCATAACCCCCACTCCCTTACCTATATTTTTGGGTACTACTCCATTCTCTCATCCAGACTATGTCCCTGGTTTGGATCCACCTGAGACCAGGCCTCTTATTCCACAAAGGGACTACACTTGGACCAAAGGACATGGGTTTGAGCATTCACCCATAAAAACTCGTAGTGCATGACGAAAAGAGGGCTCTTCATCAACTCTCATTGTGGATACAACAAAAAATTTTATTGATATTGGGGCACTTAGAGGCATGAAATACCTAGCAATCAAAAAACCATGATCCTTCTCTCCCTAAACATTAGAGGGGTGGGAGGCCTCCAAAAATATTCCTCCTTCAGAAGACTTATTTCTCTCTCTTCTCCGGACATCATTTTTCTTCAGGAAACTCTGGTTGACAGTAAAAAAGCCAGACTCTTATTAAATAGTTTCTTCTCAACTTGGTACATCTATTCTGTTAGCTCACTTGGAACCTCTAGGGAATTGGATGTGGCCTGGGATCCCACAAAATTTGATCTAATTCCCCATCTATGTTGTGGAGGCATTTTGATATCTGGCTCTTGTTGCTGCAACAACAAAAGGATACATCTTCTTAATATATATGCCTCTTGTACTGACAGATAGCTATTCTGGAATAATTAGAAGCTCGGGGTCTACTTGACCTCAAAAACCTAATACTATCTGGGGACATGAATCTCACTACCTCCGTAAGGGAAATTTGGGATGATTTTGCTTCACAGGACCCTCTGGCAGATTTATTTTCCCCCTTATTTCTAAAGCATAAACTTGTTGACTATGCTCTGGATCTTTTAGTACCTTACTTGGCGAAATGGGTGCCAGGGACCTGCTTCTATTAACAAAAGACTTGATCGTTTTCTCATTTCTGAGATTTTAATCACTCCATGGGACATAATTCGTACTTGGGTTGAAACACCCTTTTTTCTGACCATGCACCGATTATATTACACTTGAACTCTTCCACACATAGGATACATTATCACTTCAAGTTCAATAGGGGTTGGCTCTTTTAGAATCAGAATTCATAGACATTGTTACATCAGCCTGGAACGATCTGATTTTCCTCACATATCCACGTATTCAACACAGATTTACTTGGAAGCTCAAGAGCCTCAAAGGTCATATAAAATCCTTGGCAGCTACACACAAAAAACGTAATACCCAAAGACTTTTAGATATTGAATTTGAGTTATAGTCTCACCATACCTCTGCTACCCATGCTGGGGATTTTGGAGACATCAATGATTTATTTAAAAGACTAGAATCTGAAAGAAATCATCTCCTTCTTAAAGATGAACTTACCTGGAGACAACGTTGTAGGATTAATTGGATCAAGAGTGGGGACCTAAATACCATTTTTTCACAATTATTCTAGTTCTTGTAGGAGCAAACAACATATTTGGGAAATTGTTGATTGAGAAGGTACTCTCCATAGAGGACGAAAAGATATTAAAATAGCTACAGTCAGACATTTTAAACCCTTTTTTGAAAAGAGGCTACTATAAATCTTCAATCCTCTATCACAGTGCTAGGTCTCTTTTCTTCTTATATTTTAGAGGAATATTCTCATTCTCTTGACATACCTTGTTCACTCTCTGAAATATTGGTTTCCTTAAAGTATTTCTCCAAGGATAAAAGTCCAAGCCCTGATGGCTAGACGATATAATTTTATCTTCATTTCTTCGATTTGGTTGGTCCAGATCTTCTAGAACTTGTGGAGGATTCTAGACTCAAAGGGAAGGTGGTGGGGGCTCTGAACTCGACTTTTCTTACTCTCATACCAAAAGACACAAATCCCACCACTTTTGATGATTATTGTCCTATTGCACTTTGCCTCTGTTATAAACTTATATCAAAGATCATTGCTTCCAGGATTAAGCCCTTCCTCTCACGGTATATTTCCAATGAACAACTGGATTTTTTAAAAGGCCGTCAGATTCTTGATGCTATTGGAACTGCCCAGGAGTGTCTCCATAGTATCAAATCCAAAAACTCAAAGGCGCTCAGATAGGATTTAGCTTCCATTTGATTAAGTGGATTATGAGTTGTGTAGAGAGTGGAAATCTGGCCATATTGATTAATGGGGAGCCAACTACCTTCTTTCGCAGTGGCAGAGGTATGAGACAGGGTTGCCCCCTCTCTCCTCTACTTTTCATCTTGACCATGGAAGCCTTGATCCTTCTCCTTAAACTTGGACAAGATGAAGGAAATATCTTCGGAATAAAAGTATCCAGGACCATCAAGATCAGACACCTTCTCTTTGTTGATGATATGCTCACCATGACCAATGATTTTTTACAGGAATGGACTGAGATTAAAGAGATTTTCAATACTTTCTGTTGTGCTATGGGTTTGTCAATCAATTGGGGAAAATCAACTTTTCACTTCACAAACATACAACAACACATTCTGGAACAGCTCAAGGGTATATTTCCATACAATTACACACATATTTCCATTGGACTCAAGTATTTGGGGTATTTTTTAAAGGAAGACTCCTATAAGTTGGTGGACTGGAATTGGCTCATTGAAAAAATAGAAAAAAATAATGGCCACTGGTGTACGAGATGGCTCTCTCTTGGTGGTCATTACACTCTCATCAAAGTTGTTCTTGAAGGACAACCAGTTTATTGGATGGCCCTTGCTGCCATTCCCGCTTCGGTAATTACAAAACTCTATCACTTGACTTATAATTTCCTCTGGTCAGGTTGCTCAGAGCGGTCTAGAAAGCATCTTTGCAACTGGGAATCCCTGGCTAAACCAAAAAATAAAGGAGGATGGGAGATCCACAATTTATTCTATTTCAGTTATGCACTTGCAGCAAACTCTCTTTGGCAAGTTCTGACTTCACCGGGAATTTGGCATTCCATCATTAAAGACAAATACCTAGCCCATTCTACAGTTGTAAGATGGCTACATTCATATTTGGCTACCTCAAGGGTGTTCTCTTTTTCTGGAAAAACCTGATAAAATCAAAAGACTGGATTATGCGTGGGCTTTACTGGCATCCAGGGTCGGGCCATTCTGTTTTTCTAGGTCGTGATCGCATCCTTGGGTTAGGAGATGCCTCCTTTTTTACTCCACCTCTTATAGAACATCTCCATACCAAAAATATCTGGTACCCGAGATCGAACACTTTTGACGACTCTTCCTGACATATGGCTTTCCATCATTTCGCTCAGCCTCAACGATGAACTAGCTACAATATGGAACACCTTCTGCACGGGTTTATCACTTGTGGGAGTACACTTAAATGACATGGATGATCATTTACTATGGTGCGGGGGAGATCTTTCCAGAAAGATTACTGTACAAAATGTCTACACAAAGATTATAAATTCGATCTGGCCATCTAATTTAAAGGGCTAGAAAAAAAAAATTCACGCTAGCATCTTCCCCACAAATTAAAACTCTTCTCTTGGCTCATGTTCAATTATAAACTGAACACCTAGGATTTGCTACAGGAATAAGGTTGGTCTAGACCAAACATATGCCAACTTTGCTTCAATGATGCTGAGATTGCAGACCACTTGTTCATCAATTGCACATTCACCAGATCAGTTTGGAGAAAAATCAACTTGGTGCTTAATATCAATTCTTCTTGGGACGAGCCATTTATCTCTGCCTGCTTCAACTTTTGGATGCATAGGGAACTCTCTTTTAAACATCTGCCATCTCTGATTTGTTGTTCCATTTGGTTGATCAGGAACAATAAAATCTTCTCAAATGAGATCCCTTCCATTAACACTACAACTCATAAAGCACTTGTTCTATTTAAAAGATGGACTGATAGACACCCTTACAAGACAAGAAAAAAGATCACAAAGAGGATTCCTGAACTTGAGGAATTTACAACTAGATGGTTCGATGGAGCAACTTCATTAAATGGATCACAAAGTGGTGTCGGTGGACTAATCCAAATATCAAAATACTCCTACTATCGTTGGACTTTTAATTGTGGCTCGGGCACCAATACCAGAGCTGAAATTTTGGGTGTCTGGGCTACTCTTCTTGACTTTCAGACTACAAATTGAAGCTCTTCAGATGCTTGGAGATTCTAGAATTATCATTGATTGGTTAACCTATAGGGGGGACCTTCAAGCCATCTCTCTCCTGGCTTGGAAAGACAAAATCAGATCACTTATGCCCTCTTTTAAAAACCTCAGCTTCAACCACATCTATCGGGAGTACAATAAATATGCTGATCTTTTATCCAAGTTGGCGCTTCAGAAAAAAGAGGGCATTATTACCTACAATCTCTCGATAGATGGCCATGAGGGCCCCTCCCATTTCATTACTCTCTATTAAGCTCTTCCTATCTTCCCCTCTTATATTTCCAAGTATTTTGTGTCCTTATTGACAATTTCTTAACATTAGCTTCCTCTGAAGCTATTTTGACCGTAATGTTATTCCAACGCTCTTTTTGTAATTGGTTATTTTATCACTCTTCTTTTTTAACTTTCTCCATCTGATGGTCGAGAGACCACTATTGGCGAAAGATTCATTGACATTTATGTCTTTTTAGCACTGCCTTTGTAACATCTCTAGACTAGAGAACACATTATATTCAATAATATAATTGAGAAATTTTCCAGTTGGAAAAAAAAAAGTTTTCATCCTTCGAAGTTTCCATAAAAAAAAAAACACTTAACTTCTAATACATAACATTTGCGCCCCACCACCCACCATATTCTTTTAAGTCCTTTTGTACAACAATGGTTAAATGTGATGGCTAATGGCATGGGCATATATGCAACAACATAATTACAACTTTACAAAGATCATTTAAAGGTGGATTTTAATTAAAAATCATCAATTTTTTATTTATTTTTTATCATTAGGACAATGGGTACTAGCCACCATGTATGATTGGGTATTAGATATTATTCCACTCCATCCCTTCCTCTCATGGAGCCTAAGTCTATATCTAGTAATCTGCGAGAGGCTTAAGTTATAGAATTCTTTTGTTTTAAATTCATTAATATTAATCCTAACAAGTTTGATATTTGAAAAGAAAAAGATGAAATGTTATTGTTGTTGTTATTTTAATCATTAACATAGATTTATTAAAAATTTAAATTTTGATTTTATTAAATTTACTGTCAATTGTTATATATATTATACTGGAATAGTTTGTCATAACATATTTAATAAATAAAACTGAAATATACACTATGAAGGTTAAGTTCCTTTAAATTCCAAAATATTTAAATATTGACAGCACATCCATAAAATAATACAATCACACACATTTACTCTAATAAATCTAAGAAAAAAAACTCTTTTACATATTAATCTTCCAATWTCAGACCTCAACCTTTTAAAAAACCTACCAAAACTTAATTTATTTTTTTATTATCTTCCAATATCAAACTTTAACCTTTTAAAAAACCAACCAAAACTTAATTTATTTTATTATTATTATATATTTTATATTATCACATTTCCMTTTATTTTTATTATCATTATGTAACCCTTTCACCCAATCCAGTACACTCCTAAAAAAAAAAAAATTAAACCACAAAATAAATAAATAAATTTACTAATTTCAAAATTTTTGGATCCAAGCTGAATACCGTTATATTGTGCATATGGAGCATTCTAAACTCGTCTTTGTCCAACTCATGATCACCAGTTGCCATTGAATTTGAGAGGTTTACTTTGGCCGTCTATCGCAAGCATAGATTTTTTGTAAGAGAGAAGATTGTCTTGTTTTAATGTTTGTCTATTTCAAGATACTTAGTAAAACATGCTCCGTTTAAATTTCAAATATGGGCATTTGGTCTAGTGGTATGATTCTCGCTTAGGGTGCGAGAGGTCCCGAGTTCAATTCTCGGAATGCCCCAATTCTTAATTTCATAATCTTTGTTGAAATTGTGCGCTGAGTTTTTGTCTATCAAAATTGACTTATTATATCTCACAGAATTAGAGTTGCTCTGAATTTTTGTGACCGAGTTCTGTGAAAATGGGTAAGAAACCAAAAATTTCTATTAAAAAATGAGTTAATCTCACAAGATCAAAAGCCTGTACGCGCGATAACTCCTGAGTTCAATTCTTGAAATGTCCCCACTGTTAGAATGTTCCTTTTCTCTATCTAAATGACCTTAGATCCAACAGAATCAGAAATCCATACGAGCGCATTTGTTCTAGCTGTATGATTCTCGTTTATGGTGCGAGAGGGCCTGAGTTCAATTTTTGGAATCCCCCATTATTTCAGTGAACATGCTTCACAAACATATGTTCCATTGAATTTCTGATCACAGGATGAGAAATCAGTACAAAGGCGCTTAGGGTGCGAAAGGTCCCGAGTTAATGCACAAGATAAAGTGGGAGCAAGTAGAGACAACAAGGAAGAAGAAGTCGTCTAAGTTGGCAGAAGTGACCGAGTGAGCTAGGATACACAAGAGGTGGACCTTGGTTGTGACAAGGAGTTGGTCGTGCAGACATGGAAGGCAAGTCAGGAAGTCAACCAAGACCGAGTGAGCCACAATCCACAGGAGGTGGACCTTGGTTGTGACAAGGGGTTGGTCGTGCAGACATGGAAGGCAAGTCAACAAGTCAACTTGGTTGAGTTTCTTTGTAACATTGATAATGAGTTGTGCCTCCCCTCTTGTACATGCATTGTAACTTGTGAACATCTTGTATCATTATCATTATATGGGTGTTAGGCACATCTTGGTGTTGTCCAAACATAATAGTATGTCTCATTTTCATGTGTTGCATGTTCTTTTGTACATTTGTATACGTGTGTTAAGTTACATGTATTGTAACTTGTGAACATCTTGTATCATTATCATTATATGGGTGTTAGGCACGTCTTGGTGTTGTCCAAACATAATAGTATGTCTCATTTTCATGTGTTGCATGTTCTTTTGTACATTTGTATACGTGTGTTAAGTTGCATGCATTGTAAAACCATTTAAGTATTGAGGCAGAAGTTGGTCATAGTTGGGCATGTGCTTAGATTGTTTGATGTGTAGGGTTGAAGTGTGCGACTCAACTCGTTATAGCTCAAGGTTGGTTATGGGCACACCTTGAGTGAAAGGTGTAGTTTGGGTGCAGTAAGATGCAAGGTAGTTGAACCACCGTGTTCGAGACACCATAGTGTCGCACGACCAGGAAATGAAGGAGCATATTGTTTTGGGCATGACTCTTAGGTGTGTGACAGGTGGTATCAAAGCTCAACTATTCCACGAAGTTGGTTTCAAGATCATGTTGGGTGCACATCACCATGCCTTGCAAGAGAGCACATAGTAGAGAGGGTAAATTGACAGATCTGAGGCAGTGATGCTATCATCCACTGACTAAGATGAATTCTGGAAAGAGCATATGCTTGTGTAGACTGTGCTCTTCCCAAAAGACGAAATGATTTAGTGTCCATAGGACTTGGACAATGCCAGATGATGTTGGGCATTGCACAAGGGTGTAGGATGATGTTGAGTTGTTGAGACAAGTCGCGACCAGATCAATAGCATCCTGGTCGAGTGTCCTGTCGTGACTTAGAATGCACTTCATCAGGGTGAAGTTGCAATCTGTAGTACTAGAGGATGCATTGTGGACTTTTTCGGGACCAAGGGTAGTTGGAACGAAGGATATGGAGTTCTTCATTATATTTCTACATTGAAGGATATGGAGTTCTTCTTAACTCCATGTGCATGCAATGACTTTTCTCACTTATTGGATTCATGTTTTATTGTGAGAAGCTCTATTAAATTTACCTTGTAAATTATTCGGCTCTAGAACACTTGAATACTATTATTCCCCTGTTCTTCCTTTGACCTTTGTCAACCATGCATCACCTGCCCTATAGCCATGCACTTTCCTTTTGCAGCTCTTTGATGCTTCAACCGACTGTACTAGCTAGACCCGCTTTCCTATCGTATAGACCCTGGAATTAATATAGAACAGACCCACACAATGCTCAATTGTGGAATCATATCCTCTTTCTAGAAATTCTTTTCACACAACACTCTCTGCAAAGCGCTCTTATTCTTAATAATGATTCTCGGTTAGTACGCTTAGCCTTTGTTTCTATGTCAAAAATATTGCACTTCAAGTGTACCTCTAAGCTTATGCATAGGTACTATCCTAAGCATCTACACTCTTCCTTACACAACAATCACCTTTGGCACTCACCTCTATCATTCATGAAGGTTTATCCAAACTTTGACACTATTTGAAAAAATCTTCACATCAAGTAATTACATGGCTCTTAGAATCTAATTCCACTTTCTATTACTTGTCCCATAGCTCTTTATTTCCTCAACCAATTGTTGGCATTATTGCTTGTGTATTGTCATTGATGGCAACATGAATCAAACATGGATAGTAATCAGACATACACAATCATATGTTGATGAGGTTGATGACAAGGAAGGAACAAAGGAGTCCCTCAGATTACTAGATCATAAATAATATATCTAAGGTGGATCAATGTAGAGAAGCTCAAGAGAGATATCCTTGTTGTTGGATAGAGACAATGCATAGAAGAGTGCAGTGACACAAAGCTCAGGAGAGAAGGCGTGTTTGAGTGAAGCAGAAACATAGTTCTACAATTAAAAAAATCCACGCAAAGGATAGTATAGTAATCATGACCATTCGTTTGATTTGTGAAAACCCGCAGACCGTTCGATCGAAAATAGGAGTTGTCAATTATCACAGAGATTGATGTTGGATTGTTGGATCAAAATAAGAGAATAATCGAAAGGTAAAGAACAAAGAACAATATTGATCATTGGATCAAAATAAAAACATGATCGAATGATAAAGAACGAATAACAATGTTGATCGTTGGATCAAAATGAAATCATGATCCGACGGCTCAGATCTCTTCCCGCGAGTTTGCTGAGAAACCAAAAATTGGCTAAGTATCATATTCTAACGATATCACTTAAAAATTTTAAGTAAGGTTCATTATGGAGGTAAGAGAAGTTGGGTGTGCATTCTAATGACATCCAAGAAGAGATATGAGTCCACAAGTCTGAGAGTCTGTGAGCCCGAGAAAAAATGCTTAAGAAATTTTCTAAGTATAGGTTCATCTTGGAGGCTGCAGAATTTTGGCATGCATTTTGATGACACCTGAGAAGACACGTGAGTCTGCAAGTCTGAGATTCTGTGAACCCGTCACATAAAATATTTCTAAGTAAAATTCCAAGTATGGTTCATTATGGAGGTAACGAAAGTTGGACGTGCATTTTGATGACACCTGAGAAGACATGTGAGTCTGCAAGTCCTAGAGTCCGTGAACCCGAGAAAAATCACTTAAAATTTCTCTAAGTATAGGTTCATCTTGGAGGTTGTGGAAGTTGGTTGTGTATTTTGATGAAACTCGAGAAGACATGTGAGTCTGCAAGTTCGAGAGTCCACGAACCCGTCACATGAAATAATTCTAAGTAAAAGTCCATGTTTAAAATGAATAAGAATTGTCCACTCAATGGTTGATTATATCTGAACCGTTGATATGTCTAAAGCGCTTAGATGAAATAAGGACTGTCCATATCAACACCTGATTAAGTTCACGCCATTGATTTATTTGGATGATTAAGTCACGATATTTGGTCCTCGTTGGATTTGAAGTAAAAATGGACCATCCATCTCACCGGGTGATCAAGTCAGAGTTGTTGGATCAAGATCTTCTCAGGAGTAAGGTAGGTCATTAGATCAACTCATGGGTGCAATTTCAACCATTCATCAGTAAAAGGTAAAGTGGGTTGAAGGAAGCACATAGGTGCCTAAAACAATTAGGCATGAATAACAAATGTATGCACATTGAAATCAATGGTCAAGATTCAATCTTGATCTCGATTAGACGATAGTTGAGTCTCTATGAAACTAGAACTCAGTGCAATGAAGAAATTGATTGTTTTAGTCAATTTCATGAAGGATTGTCAGATCGATCATTCCATAAGAAAGATTGACATGATAAATAACAAAACATAATTAATCTACAAGGAATTTGAAGTCCATTAGGTTATTTTTTTATTACAGTGTATTGTAAATGAAGAGGCACATTGATTCATTGAAAAGACACAATGGTTCAATGATGCACACCGTTTGGAAGGATATATAAACTCATAAGAATGAAGAATGAAAGTGTGACTCAAGGAGATATCTAATATATGTTACATGAGGCAGAGTCATGAATAATATTGCAGAGTAAAACTATGCAATGAGGGTGGAAGGGAGGAGCAAGTGAGGATTGCAGTCCTCTACAAGTTGAAGCCTGAACAACAGGGAGTTGCAACTTCCTTTCAAGTTGGTGCTTGAAGAAAACAGGGGGTTGGTGCCTCCTTTCAAGTTGGTGC
>ML803053.1:111634-126647 GCA_009831015.1 Picea engelmannii
CATGTTTCCATTACTCTGATATTCGGTCCCAGGCTTGGATTTATTTGGTTATACCTCTAATTATGCACCATGTGCAAGTAACTATTTTTGTTAGAATTAAGCATAGTATAGAAATTTTGTCAATCAATGTTGTGGGTCATTCTTTATCCCAATTGATGAAGGAAACAATGCACCAAATCAAAATTTTGATTCCTTAGATGCATTCCTCTTTGAAACATCTCTTTGATGACTATACTCATTCCTCAATCTGAGTTCTGAGCGAAAAGTTACAATATCCACATGTTACAATTCCACCTTCTTGTTGCTACAAAAATCTCTTTATTAATTTCTGAGAAATTTTATTTCCCAAATCAAAATTCTGGGTTGAAAGAAGTCTTCTACTCCTCAATAACTTTACAACAACTATTCGTTTTCTCAAATTCAAGCTCCAAGCTGAAAGTTATGGTCCATAGAATTTTTATTGGTTTACCCAATTTATTCTTGTATGCTACAAGTGTTGTCTTTCACTCCCAACACATTTTTAGGTACCCATAACCCAATTTTAACTCCATTGCTAGCTTATATGGGTCAAAATATTTCCATCTAGTTGTCTTGTGCCCCAAAAGGACTTCTGAGCATGGAATTATGCCTTTTGGAAGGAACTTTGGTGTCAAAATTTTACCCTCACTGTTTGGGCTATAACTTTCTCATACTAGCTCCGTTTTGTGAACCATTTAGCTCATTGGCTAGCTCTCTCGGAGTTCTTAGTACACTTTGTTCATGTGGGTTTTGATTGGCTAAAAACATCATTTAGGGCCTCAAAATGCCCTGCAAGTTAATGACCTTCAAAAATCCAAAAAATTTCACATAAAACCGATTGTTTTACTACCATAACATCCTTTAAGTCTTAGTCGTTGAGCTCAAATCAGGAGAAACAACAACTGTTGATCTGACTCTATCGACCATCGACGATTGACACTTTCCTTTGGATGTACATGACACCTTTCCTGATTTGTTGACGGGACCATCGACTATCGACCCAATTCCCCGACATCCAATTTGTACATACCTCCAAACCAACCAACCCGATCGTTGGTTGTCGACGATCTTCATTGGTGAATGAAAAACCCTCATTGATTTGGTTGATGCGCGGCCATCATCCCATCAACTTTCGATGATCCCCAATGAATGTCAATAACACTTCCCTAAATCGACTAACCTGATCATCGACCATCGACCACTTCTTGGCTAACATGGAACGACACATGGATGTTGACATGACCTGACACATCATCCTGAGGTGTCAACTTGGGTGACATGGCATGACACATGGATGATGCCATTATCATCCATTTTTTCTTCATTGGCGATCAACCACTTCTTTTGGACGACCCAGACACTTTGTTGAATTTGGTCGACACCCAACCATCAATGCGTCGATCATTGACAAATTCTCTTGCTTGATTCAAAACACTTCACTGAATCGGTCGACGCCCGACCATCGACCCATCGACCATTGACGAATTTTGTTTGTGATTGAAAATACTTCATGGGATTCTATCGACGTCGACTGTTAGCCCTCGACAAGATTCGTTGGTGAACTTTGACACTTAGAAAAATTGGCCAAAATATGTCGATGCTCGACCATCAGCCATCGACAGTTAGAGATGTCTTATATCTGACCAAACTCTTCTCCTAACTCGTCGATTCGACCATCATCCATAAATGAACTCTGCTGGTGAGCTTCATTACTTAGAATTTTTTTTACTAAAACTTTGATTGATCTAGACCATCGATCTACCACCAAAAAATGATCATGGTTGTTGATTGTATCAACTTCACTCAACTTTGTCATCGCCCATCCATCAATCGTCGACCATCGTAGTTTTCTCTTGCTAAATTTGCAACACTCCACCAAACTCGTCGATATGACCATTGGTCGTCGGTGGATTCTACTGTCGAACCTCGCACTTAGAAAATTTTGATCACAGTCTAAGCGAATCTGGATTATCAATCTCCTTCAACTTCCAAATGATGAAATTGAATCTCGACCGTTGATTTGATCAACCTTCCAAATGACAAAACCCTTACAAATTTTTAAATTTACCATGACGAATCTCAATCGTTGATCTTGAGATCAACAAAGATCTCGGTCGTCGATTCACCAAACTTCCTATAACTCTACAAACGACCATTAAAACTCGAATTTTGACCATCCCAGGTCAAATTTTGATCTGCAAATTCATCGGCCCACTCCATTAACCTTCTTAAACTTCCTGGAGTCGTTCCATTTCAGATCTTACTCATGAAATTGGGGATTTCACTCCAGTTTCTCTCTTTTCCCCCAATTTTACACAGATTGAAGTTTGCAACAACAAATTACTCAATTCACATCTGTTCTTGGCCAATTCAAGCCCGATGTTTGAACCCGAGGGATTTGATACCATAATTTAATGTACCCAACCTCTAGCTAAGCAACATTATGTGTGGAAACTCATTAAATTATTAATATTTATTGCTAATTAAATTCCTATAGCTTACCAGCTACATATCACACCCAGATTTAACCATTTGACTGATACCACAGTTCTAAATGCATCTAACAACATATGTTAAAACATGAATGCAATTGTTCAAGAAAACAACAACCACACAACATTAATATAAACCATTTACACAACGGAATAACATAACAAAAAAACTTATCTATTAATGATTAACCAAATGGATGCAAACAAAGGATGAACCTCCCAACCATAGGCATTGTTGTTCATTTTATCTCAACAACAGACCACCCTCGAGCTAAGGCTATGAATCCACAAGGAGATATGACCCACTGACTTTCCACTATCCACACACAACAACCCCAAACTCAGGTTCTATATTCACAATAGTCCCAAACCTCCAACTCTCTCTTTTCCCCACAACCTACACCACCCAATGAATGTACCTCCTTCACTGCTCACAGTCCCTCGAGCTGTACCATTCATTTATCAGGGTCACTAGTGAAATCGGTTGGCTAGAAATCACTCACCTAGGAACTCTAGGGAATCTCAGTTGTTTCATGTTTTCTCACAACAACCTTCACAAGGCTCTGAGTAATTTTCTCCACAAAAAATTGCACCACAATCTCATAAACTGATTTACAAGCACACGATCCTTTTTCTCAACATAAAAACGCAGCCAAACAATGATTTCCTTCAAGTATACCATGGTTGGTTATCTTCCTAGCCCTATGCTACTCCTTTTCTACACAAAACTGTCTCCATGCAAAAACGTGATTGTCCAAAAACTACCCCCTTGGCCATACACATTTCCTCTCCTTGATGGCTGACTTGGCTTACACTCTTCCCCAAGATGATTGTACTTCAACCCATACTCTCCAATAACCATGGGATGTGACCACTCACACCCACCCTCTTACATGAGTTAATGATTAGATTCTTATACACTCAATCAACAAATAGAAGGTTATACACGAAGATAATAATTTCAGGGAAGTGGGTTGGATTAATACCCATGAATAATTCTCCCTTGGACCCCTCTCTCTTGTGGAATCATAGCCGCCCATTGTTCTTCATCTATTTCGTATCGTAGCCAATGATTATTTCTTTTATTAATTATTTCAATGTTCATAATATGGAATTCAACCCCTATCCACATTAAATCAATACAAACTCTTCGCCCAAACACATCAATTCACCAGCCTAATTCACATTTATACAATTACATTATAATTCACAGAGATTAGAACTGGGGATGTTACATGTTACAACAATTAGAACCACCCAAATGGTAAGTCATTGGAGTCTTCAATTAGAGGTTATGAGTTCAATTCCCATGGGGAACACAATTTAATTTGTAACCCAACTTGGCCTTCTGGAAGGTGCCACGTGGTGCCATTTGATTGACCCACATGACATCCTATCATTGGATGAACTGTACAACCCCTTCCATGTTAGCGTTGACTATGATGTTGACATACCTTCCACATAGACACACAGACTTCCATGTGTCAGTCTATTAATAGTATGCTTGTTTCATGCCATGTCATCGTATGGATTCCACGTCATATGTATAGATGACATATGTCATTTTTTAATTGGTCCAATTGGACCCCTGAAAAGTTCATTTTTGGGTGACACGTGGCACACTTTCATGATGCCACATCACCTTTTTTATGTTAACATGATGTCATCATGTTGTACAAAAAAATACACATGTCACCCTTCCAGTGGTGACACATGTCACCTTTGACTTTGACTTTTACCATGTTTTACCAAACTTTGACCATCTATAACGTTTGCATACGAACTTCGTTTGAGGTGATTTTTGCACCGTTGGAAATCTATCATCAATCTCTACTCAATGATGTCCTTTTTTAGAACATTTGAGATGGTTAAATTTTGAGCATTTTTGGATCCTCTTGGACCTCTGTGAGAATTCTAGATCTCCCTGGACCTCTGTGAGTATTTCAGATCCTCTTAGATCATAGCTTCCTAGTGAAGAACTTTTGGTCCTCCAAAAGTATGAATATTTCAACAACTTAGTGGTGATAACTCTTACTCACTCTTCGACCTTACTGAAATGTCATTATTCAGTAACTTAATGATGATGAAGCTTCTTCACTCTTCCACCTTGATGAATATTCTAGGACTAAATTTTCATCTTGGATACTAGATCAATGTACTTATGTCTCTTTTTGCCTCCAACTCTGTCTATTTTGGAATTGACGCTAATTAAATATAGCTTCAATTCTATCTCATAGATTCTTTCATAACAAAAGTCTACTCACTGAATCTCTGCAATATCTGAATCTGAATCTTGTACTCAACATCCACTCCCATCTCCTTCTTTGTTGAAGATAGTATATCTCGACCAATAATGAAACCAAGTTGAATGTTGATTTATGTCTCACTGTTCATGTACTACTGATGTATCTGTGGGAGTCTCTGAATGAATTTCATGTCCATTTCCTCTCTCCTGCCTTGAAAGAAACTCTAAACATATCCTCTGTATACATTTGTATTGGTTGGTTTTCTTTTGATCAAGGTATATATATTTAAAAGTATGTACCTCTTATCTTTACAAAGAAGATTTTTTTCTTTTCTCTACTAGCTCTAGGAAGATTTTCATTACTTCAATGCTCTTCCCGATTTCAATCTACATGTTCCAACTTCCTACATCCTTACGTTCCTTCACCTTCGGTACTTTAGAATATGAATTTTAACTTAAACAATTCAATCCATATGCAGTTCTTAGTTGATAACAAGGCAATTACAATTATCTTCATTGTTGTCAAAAGGCTTATAAATCTCTATAAGATCCCTCTCACTCTAGAACAAAGTGGCTATATAAACCTTTACAAGATTCCTCTCACTTTAAAACAATCTACAAGGTGGCTATATAGAAATATTACAAGAATCCTCTCACTCTAAACATTCTCTAATGAGGGACTTACAAGCCTTCTAATACAACAATGGAAATCGATTTAGAAAGCATCTACATATGCATATTAACTTGCAATTTTAAAAATATACATATTTACAATGAAATATTTTCTAATGGATGGTTTTCTTCACGGACTCATTCTTCCCTTAGTACTGGAGGGAGTCTCACAACTTCTTATCTCTAACAATGCCTTCACATTGATGTTGAATATGACATCGAATCTAATGCAAAATCTGATGTTGAATCCAAGAAACCATTAGATCCTATTATAGGTCTTCCAAGTAACCTATATAACTTCTCCTTGTGAACACCAAGCACTATTTTTGTGTCTTGAGTAGCTTCCCTTGAATACACAAGTACTTGGACATCTTGGAACATGACTGCATATCCTTCATCTTCAAAAGATGCAATTGAGAGTAGGTTTACTTTCAAATTTGAAACATATAACATGTGTTCTATTCCCAAAAATCCTCCCAAATCGAGTTGGAATCTTACATGTCCAAACCCTTGTATTACTTGTATGGTGTTAGTTCCAGATCCTCCATAGAAATTTGTGTTGATCTCTGATAAATTCAAGAATATTGATCTGATCCCTGTCATATGGTGAGATGAGCCACTATCCACGAACCATACCTCTATGTCTTCATATGTCACACTATTAATACCAGCCATTAGGAAGTATTCTTTATCGAATCTTTTAGCAAGACTGTTAACTTCACTTAGGGATGTTTCTTATCTTCTTGCAAGTGCCCTTACATATTTCCAGTTCTACTTCATACATAAGTGTGGATAAAGTGTCCAACACTTCTCGACCTGATGTCCACTCTTACCAAAATAAGAGAAGAGTGTCTTGTTCTCATCTTGGAACCACGATCCCTTCTTATCATTTCTTCTTTTCCTTTGTTTTGAGAAATGATCTTTATCTTCATCCTTCTTCTTGGATGGTGTTTCTTGCACAGATTGTCTTCTTCGACATTTCCCCATATTATGATTACTAGTTCCACATGAATCACATGGATACATAGACCATATACCAATATTACAAGTGGGAAAATTCTTCATTCCCTCTTTAGAATCCACATATCTTTCTGGAGATGTCTTAAATATGTTACCTTTCCCTGAGTTGGAAGGTAAGACCAATTGTTTATGAAAGACCTGTCATTTGAAGTTCTCCTTACTTCAGTCGTTCTTGAGCATTATCCATCTTTACGGGGAGAAGAATAATACGAGGAATCATCTTTCTCGATCATGCCTTTTGAAGGCGCTAGTTTCTTTTGCATCGAAGAATTTACATTGTCTACTTTCTAGTCTTTATGGAATGGTGTTGGTGGTGCCAATACCTGATCCTTAGTCTGCAACTTCCTTTCCAACTCATGAAAAATACTTCTATGGAATTCATCATGACATATCAATCAATCTTGCAACTTTTTCTTCTCCTCCTCGAGAGATTGTAGCTGCATCCTTAATTCATAATTCTCCTTTTGAATCTGTTGGTTAATGTTCTTCTATAGCCTTAACTTCATGAGAGATTTACTCATTTTCTCCTCTGAACAAGAATCTTCAAAACCTTCACCAATTTGAGCCTTGGAACTCATCACATCAACTTGAAAATACACATCAAAGCTAGCTCCGATACCACTTGATCCAAAAAATCCTTAGATACTAATATTAATCTTTAAAAACCCATATTAACATCTAACTTGATTCAAAATAATTATTGATCGTATTGAGGTGATTTGTAGAAAAATGATGATGTGCTTATTATAAAAAATCTCCTAAAATAATGATTAATTTGAAGATTAATTAGATAACACAACAGAAAATAAAAGAACTTAAATATACAAGATTTAATGACAGAGTTTACTACATCTATGATTTCCCTTTAAACAGTGAGACTGCTTCTCATAATCTCAAATATTAAATTACAATACAAAATGGACTTACAAATCCAAATTTTGAAGTCACTCTCCAATTCCATTGCTCAAACTAAAAAATAGAGTTTACCATTGAATTCCTTGCGAAATTATGAAAAAATGAGTATAAAGTTGACCATATTTTGAATTGGCTCAATTTCACCCTCTTTACACGCCAAATGATGCACTGTGTGCTCATTAATGTTAATTTGGGCTAATACTTTCAAACGCAACATCTTAGCACAAAAATCACACCACCATCGTGCTCCTCTTGAGAAAACAAGAAAAATGACTATAAACATGCCTATATGTGGACATGGTACTCCATGGCACACAAATCTAGACAACACCAAAACTAGGCTTTTCTTGGTACGCACTTTGATACATATGTACTATACCTTCCATACTCTATCTCAGGATCTGTGCATCTCTCAGGATTCATTTCACGATGTGATGTGCGTTGGGTTTCATGGCATATATAGGCCTAGGTCGGAACTGAACCCCAACCGTGCACTAAATGCTTGGCGAGATATTTGGCGACATCTTTGATGTTAGTTTGGCAATGGTTAAAGTTGGAAGAACCTCCAGAAATGGTTGGTCAGGTTCGCCCAACTACCATTTAATTATAACCATATAATAAAAATTTTAAATACAATTATTTGTAATTCTGTTACAACGGTTCGAACCACCTAAATGGTAAGTCATTGGAGTGTTAAGTTAGAGGTTATGAGTTCGATTCTCATGGGGAACAAATTTTGATCCATAGCCCAACTTTCCCTTCTGGAAGGTGCCAAGTGGCGCCATTTGATTGGCCCACATGGAAGCCTATCATCGACTAAAGTGTACGACCCCTGCCATGTCAGTGTTGACTGTGTTGTTGATCTACTTTCCACATAGACATATGGAATACCATGTGTTGGTATATTACTGGTCCACTTGTTTCCTTCCACGACATTGTACAGATGCCACTACATCCGTACGGATGACACATGTTATTTTTTTATTGGTCCATATGGACCCCTGAAAAGTCCATTTTTGGGTGACACATGGCACACCGTTGTGTTTCCACATCAATATGTTGACATCATCATGATGCCATCTTACTGTATGGACATGACACACATCACCCTTCCAATGGTGACATGTGTCACCTTTGACTTTGAATTTACCCTATTTGACCAAACTTTGACCAACCATAATGTTTGCATACGAACTCCATTTGAGGTGATTTTTGTGTCGTTGGAAAGCATAATCAAGCTCTATGCAATGATGTCCTTTTTTAGAACATTTGATACGATTAAATTTTGAGCATTTCTAGATCCTCTTGGACCTCTGTGAGCATTTTGGATCTCACATGACCTTTATGAACGTTTTGAACCCTCATGGATCATATGATCATCGTATTCAGCCATTCATCAGGATTCATCAATTGGGAGTTAGCATGAGTACCTGGACATGGGACCTAGGGTTATGGATGAGCTCTTTGAATTAATTTATCATCGCACTTAGTAATTGCACATGAGACATTGGCTACGTTAGCATGGAGGTCAACACTCGTACATGGGGACTAGATTTTTGGATGATCTTCTTAGATTACACCAACATTGCGGCTAGCCCTTGTACATGGGACCTTGGTTCATTGTTGTATATGCTCACTACAAATTTTGAGGGAAATGTTTTGCGAAGGGAGATGGAGTGTTGGGATCCTCTCTAGGGGTGTAATGCTGGGGTGGGGGGAGGAGTGTTGAAGGGACCACTAGAGTAATAATAGTAGTTATGGTGGCCACTCAATGTAAAGTGAAGTAGGTCCACTATGCTAGTTATTATTAAATAAGGCCCACAGAGTAGTTAGTATTAATTACATGTAATGACCCCCATTAAAGAAGGTCCACTAGGTATTTAGCATTAGGGTTTTGTAGCTATCTATAAATAAAGGTGGAATCTTCCTTTGAATAATGTATTAGAGTATATTGTATTGAAACTTAGCTCATTGTGAGGTTTCCCTACCTTAATAGGTAAGTGAACATGAGTGGATTCCTACCATAAAAGGATCATTGTACAATGTTGTCCTACCTTAAGGATCTTTTGGTAAATAAAGAGTTGCTCATTTTTGAAATATTTTTTGTGAGCCAGTTGCTCAATTAAAACCTTAAGGTTGAATTTGATAAAAAAAATGTCAAAAATGTGTGTCTAATTCAAGACAAATATAAATGCTCAAAAATTGTTGCAAGAGATTTAGGTATAGGTGAAATATTCTAGCATGATGTTATCCAGAACAACAATCATGCTTTAGTTGTCAAAGATATAAAATCTATAATATTTGGTATAGAATCAGGTATGGACACCTCAATATTGGGTACTTGTTTTCCTTCAACAGACATACTATAATGAGAGGCCTCCCCTCGTTGTAGAAGAAAAATAATCTATGCTCTAGTTGTTTAGTTGGAAAACAACATAGAGCACCGTTTGGCAAAATAATATATTGAGCAACTAGTCCATTGGATTTAGTGGATTTTGATATGTGTGGACAAATGAGCCCAATGTCAATGGATTTTGGTATTTTCATCTTTTTGTTGATCATTACTCATAGAAGATGTGGGTACATTTCTTCAAGACAAATGATCAACCTTTCAAGTATTTAAAGAATTAAAATTCTATGTGGAACAATAATCTAGTCGTCACATTCATGTTCTCCATTCAGATCGAGACAAGGGATACCAACTCCACTATCCACAAGTGTCACTCAATGTATGCTTAAGTGGTATACCTTTACTATTCAAGATACAAATTTGGATGGAGTCCTAGATACTTCCACTTTGGGACCAAGGAATCATATCATGGTTTCTAAAAAGGTAAACTAGGCCCTTATGAGCACAATTGCATAATATTTTGAGCCTTCAACAATTCATGAATCCCAAGAGTCAAAACCTTAGAAAATATCCATGGATGTTAAATATCAATCATTGATGAAGAACAATACATGGCAACTTGTTGATATTCCAACAAAGAAGAAACCTATCAATTGTAAGTGAGTCTTTAAGACCAAGTACAAATCATATGGAAACATTGACAAGTACAAGGCAAGACTTGTAGCAAAGGGATATGAAAAAAAAAGGAATTGACTATGAGGAGACTTTTCCTCCTATTACCAAGATAAACACAATCGTGACAGTATTTTCCATGGCTACGCAATTTGGCTAGAAATTCCATTAAATGGATGTGCAAAGTGCCTTCCGAAACAAAGATCTACAAAAGGAAGTTTACACAACCAAAACATAGGGTTTTGTCACAATTGTTCAAGAATAAAAGTGTGTAGACTAATTAGGTCTTTGTATGGTCTTAAGTAGGCTCATCAAGGTTAATTTTGGGTTTGTGTTATATTCTTTGCAAAACTGATCCCATGTACTTGACATTGATATGGGAGAAAAGGGGGTCTAGGGGTGCTTAGTACCCCCAGTCGAGAGGGTTAAGAGAGCACCTGGTAGAAAAAATTTGGTCCATTTTTATGGTTTTTTGCGTCCATTTTTTGGMGKTTTTTTGGCACATGGTTTTTTSCAATGGTTTTCTAATTCCGGTTAAATAATTAGGGTTGTTGACTAATCGGAGTTAATGGATGAGGGATTTGGTTGTCATGGGATCCTATATGTATATTGTATTGTAAACAATGAAGAAGATGATGAATATAATATTAGAGGTGCRGCTCTAACAGGTTGTTGGTTTTCCCAGTTTGGGTTTCTAGGGTAAAATATCCATGTAATGTGTGTGTGTGTGTGCCATTGTATATWTTTTTTTTTTATTGAGAATTTGTTTGCAATAAATAATTGTACAAGGTTAAAATCTACAGTTGATACATTAATATTGATAAGAATCTTGTGCAACATGGATTCCAATGGAGTSCATACGATCCAAACCTCTACCTCAAGGAGCAAGGCAGGGTGGTTGTGATTCTCATTGTGTATGTCGACAATCTAGTAATCACATGTAGCTCAATGAAGATGATTGATTCCACAAAGAATATTTTATGTGATCATTCAACATGATAGATCTTCAGATATTGCACTAATATCTTGGTTTGAAGGTATGTCAAAAGGGACATCACATCTTTGTGCCTCAAATGAAGTATGCTAAGACTATGATAAAAAAAAATCAGATGATGGATTGTAAGCCTGTTGCGACACCCATGGAGACAAGACTTTAGATATCTCATTTTGATCCATATCCATAGGTAAATTCCACTCTCTATCATTAGTGAATCATGAGTCTCATTTACCTAACATATATTAGGCCAGATATCAGTTATATATTTAGTTATCTTTCATGGTTCATGTAGGAACCGAATTTAAGTCACTCGAAATCAACAAAGATAATATTGAGATATATTTGGGGTACGATAGAATATGGCCTAGAATACAAGAAGACTCATCAATTCTTCTTGAAAAGATACACAAAGTCATATCATGGAGGTTTTATTGAAGACAATAAATCCACCTCTGGATTTGTTTTCTTTTTGGGATCTGGTCCTATCTCATGGGGGTTAAGAAGCATAACTTTGTTTCTCAATATTCCACTGAAGTAGAATGTTTTGCAGTAGGAGGAGCTAATTGCAAAGTGATATGGGTGTGTCACATACTTGTAGGAATGAGAGTACCACAAAAGAAATTGACAATATTATAACGTGACAATCATGGTGTTCTACAACTTGTTCACAACCCAGTGTTTCATGAGCACACAAAAAATATCAAGATTTTTCTATTTCATATGCAAACATGTTCATTTTGCTCCATTTTTTTCCCACTCAAGATCAATGTGCATATGTCTTCACCAAGTTACTTGCATATGGGAAGTTTGAGGCATTCTTATATTCTATGTCTTGTACAATTAAGACTATGAATTAATTNGGGGGGGTAGGGATTGTAGTATAATAAATTACATCATAGTATATGTGAATAAACTATTATAAGTGAGGGTTGTAACAAACTCACATATATAATAGATTTTAATTCGTTTTATTTAGGTCTTCAGATAGTTTTGAGATCCTAATCTATAGGAATTATGTTAAGTAAACTATCTTGTATAAATTTGCATATGCACTAATGAATAAACCAATCATGAAAACTAATTATGTGCTTCAGTAGATGTCACAATGTTGCATATACACTATTATGGACTTCTCCAACATTAGAATGATCCAACATAATTAACAAAGAAACAAATCCTCCTTGTGCAATAGATATACTATTTGCTTTGGATAAAAGTAAATTCCCACAAGGGATAGATAATGCATTCTTAAAAAAACCCTTCCACACTAGAAGGACATAACTCTCAACTTTTTCATCTCTAAACATCCCCCCTCAAAATAAATGCCTAGTTTTTGAATGACACATACATGACCACCACCGCCATTTATCGGTCCAACAATTTCGAGAGACATGAATTCATGGATAAGTTCACTACAAAAGGGCCAATGATAAGGCCACCATCAATGCCATCACCGAATTAAACTTCATTGACACCCACCTGGAGGTCATCTTTCTCCTTGACTACCATAAAGGTGATATCACTGGCATGATAAAAAAGAACACTTGCAAAAAAGAACTTGAACATGATGATGATACAAACCAAAATAAGAGCTCCATGGACATAAATATTGAGGTTGTGAGCTCAAATCACACAAAACTATAGTTACCAAGTTCAAATTTGAATTCAGATTTGAATTCAAATATAATTTGGAAAAAAATTGAGTATAAAATTTTCAATTAAAAAAATCTTGAGTATACCTCTTAAAAGCAATATATGGGGCAAAATCCCATGAGTACCTTTTTGACAAGACCATGATATTGAGTGATGTTTGATGAAAAAAGTTGAAATGTCCTCTTGAAGCATCATGACAATAAATACTTCCCATTTGACATTGACATATGTTGGCTAGTGGAAAGGAAAGGGGGTCTTGCTAAATTTCGACAACAACACCCACGAAATGTGGTGATTTCATTATTTTTTCTAAAATAGAAAGTAAAAATTGTGCTAACCAATTGTTGGCATTGTTGTGTCAAATAAAAAAAATGTGTGTAAGCAAACAACATCATTACCTTTGAGTGTAGTTACTTCAGCTTCCTTCACCGTCACTTCTTGCAAGCTATGTCTAGCATCAAATTGCATGGTCTTTTTCTATCACTTAACCATGGTCGAAAACATCAACACCACCATGTTCCGTAACTGTTAAGTTTCCTCACTTTCACTCCCTACACACCTTTACTACCGTGCTTCCGCTTCTACTCTCAAATTGGAAAAAACACCACAAGGAGATGGTCATGCTCATCTCTACTCCTAGCTCTTCTATTTGAACCTAACATTAACATTGTAACCAATCCATAGATCACAAACTACTACAAGATTTACCAACTTTAAACACTTGGTGTTAATAGTATTCACACTGCCACAATTTCATAGGTAAAGTAATGATTGTCCACCTGCATTAAACTTCTACAAAAATACATATAACAAGTTCACTTGCATAACTTGCATTCCACAAACTTATCTCAGAGCTAAAACAACCCAATAATCAAATGGACAACAAACCAACAAGATCAAGAAAGGATGAGCATTCTTATCCATTACCCTATCACTAATAAATCAGTTGACATGATTTCATCTTGACTCACTATCAAAACAATTGTGTGCAAGCTTCACATAAAACTCACTAAAATAAAGTGGGCTTCGTGATTTCCTTAAAGCATGAATATATGTTGTTAGATACCATAGAAAAGAATGCCAAGATACTCGTGAGGGCTAAGACAATGCGGGGAGAGAGAAGATGGAGACTTGAAATTGAATGTGGCGTCATACTTTGGATGATGCCACTCAGAGGTATTGCAAAGGGTACTGCATTCTTAATACTAAGAAGGAAAATTTAATTGTATTACATCTATTGATGCTATAAGAATTATGATTTTAAAATAACAATTTTAATTTAAAAAAATTATATTTTTAGTTAAAAATATCAAAATTAATTCTCGAAATGAAAAGTGGTATTCTTAAATTATTTTTTTAGTTAAAATTATAAAATTATAAAGTGGTGTACCTATAATAACATTTTTTTTGGGGATTAAAATTACGACTTTTTTGAAACCACGATTTTAACAACCAATATCGTTGCAACCAAAACCTTAAAATTAGCCTTCAAATCGAAAAGTGGCACTACTGATAGCACCGTTTTTTTCATGTTTAAAATTGCAACATTTTTTAAATCATGGTGTTAACAACCAATGCCGTTGCAACTAAAATCTTCGAATCAACTCTCGAATCGAACTAGTAGCACCTTTTTTTAGGTTAAAATTGTAACTTGATTAAAACCGCGGCTTCAACAACTGTTATCATTACAACCAAAATCTTAAAATCAACACTTAAATAAAACACATTTATTCTTAGTAACACCATTTTGTTTTTTAAACTACAACATTTTTTAAACCAAAATTTAAAAAAAGTAATACCATTATAAATAAAATCATTAAAAAAAAATAGAAAAAGTAAAGGAAAAAAATCCAAAAATAAAATAAACACACGCAAGCAACACACATATTAAAAACATTTTTAAATTAAAAAAAAAAAAACATAATTGAAAAACAAATTTAAAAAAGAATCCCCTACCCATTCCTCACCCTCCTTTAAAA
>ML803053.1:131043-157383 GCA_009831015.1 Picea engelmannii
GATTATGCCTACTTGGCGAAATGGCAGGAGAGGGAGGGAAGAAATTCAGAAGAGACTAGATAGAGAATATGTTTATGAAGATCTTCTAAATGATGCTGCAATATGTGGATCTTGGGTGGAGCTACCTTTTATTTCGGGTCACACGCCTATTGTTCTACAACTTGATTATGGTTACAAGCCTATTGCATACCCTTTTAAATTCAATCTAGCCTTTCTACATGAAGATTCCTTCTACGATCGTGTTCGGACCTATTTGGGCTCACAATAGGTTGATGAAGGGAGTGGAGCACAATGAAGATTGTCTTGGAAACTCTCGGGTTTAAAGGAAAAGGTGAAGAATTGGTTGGCTGAAAAAAAGAAAAAGGAGTTGGTCTTTTTAAATCAATTAGAAGATGAGATTGCACTTCTTACAGAACAATACTTGCACTCTGATCTTAGCAATGATCTTAGAATCCAATTGAAATAACTTGAATCTAAGAGAAAAAAGTTATTGTTGGCTAAGGAAGGAAGGTGGCGTCTTAAAAGTAGAGCGACCTGGATAAAATGTGGAGATAGGAATACAATTTTTTTTCATCAATTCGCTAGTTACAAGCGAAACAAGAAACATCTTTGGGAGATCAAATATGGATTGGGACATGTACATTATGGACAAGAAGCTTTAAAGAATGAAGCTCGGTGTTATTTTAGCACTTTCTATCAAGAGCCTAGAACAAACACAATGGTGGACAAGGTAGCTTCGGCCAACTTGTTTAGAAGGATGGTCAATGAGGAGGAAGTCAACCAACTTGAAAAACCAGTTACTAAGGAGGAGATTTTGGATGTTTTAAAGGGTTTTTCCAAGGATAACACCCTGGGCCTGATGGGTGGAGTGTGGAATTCTACTTGCACTTCTATGATATGATTTCAAATGATTTGTTGAAAGTAGTTGAGGAGTCTCGCAGGACTGGTGTTGTTAATAGAGTTATCAACTTGACATTTATTGCTCTCATCCCCAAGGTAAATGGTCCTTCAACTTATGAGGGTTTCCGTCTGATAGCTCTGTGTAACCTTTGTTACAAGATATTCACTAAAATTATTGCTAGGCACATCAGACCGATATTGTCTCGTGTTTTATCCGAGGAGCAATTCAATTTTTTGAAAGGTAGACAGATTATCGATGTTATTGGGACGATGCATGAATGCCTACATAATATCAAAGTGAAAAAGTTACAAGCATTGATTCTTAAAATTGATTTGAAAAAATCATATGATTGTGTTAGCTGGGATTATCTAAAACTGGTCCTAATTCAATGCGGTTTCGTCCTGCCGACAACAAAGTGGATCATGGGATGTATTACATCAGCTACTTATGCTACCTTGATCAATGGTGAACCCACAGGTTTCTTCAACAATGAAAGAGGATTGCATTAGGGTTTTCCATTATCACCCTTGTTATTTATTATAATCATGGAAGGTTTAAGTTTGGCCTTAAAAAGAAGTAAAGAGGAAGGTTTACTTACTGGCATAAGGTTTTGTTGGCACCAGGCCAAAGTGGAAATAAGGATGATCGTGGGAAAGAAAGTGTGCAGAAACGGAAGTAACAGCTGGAAGGTATCACAACACGCGTGCATGCAAGAAAGCGTGCACAAGGAAGCGACAGCTAGAGGAAGAACAACACGCATGCATGGGAGGAAGACCTAGCGTCAGTAAGGTTAGGTTTTTTGTAATACATTGTAAATGGCTGAAAAGCCCAATATATATAAATAGAGATACACAGGTATCATATAGAGATTGGTTCACTTTTGTATTAGTTCAGTTTTTGTAATACCCTATCATAGCTATGTACAAGTTGATGTGTTATGTAATGCTGCTAGGAACCATTTTTGTAAGCCGTTGAGCTAAGAACATAAAAGAGAAGGAAGATCTGAGGATTAGATCACAGGATGTGGAGCCTGGTGCGATCTAGTTCACCTCATACAAACCTTACCCATCTGAGAGAATTGTAAGCACGCGACGTTGGAGATGCAGAACTACCATAATAAAAGAGCCAAGAGCCAAATATTTGTGGACGTAGCCCAGGAGGGGGTGAACCATGGTAATATCTGTGTAATGTGATGAATGCATGGATATATTTGTTTTCTTTCAGCATTCAATTGTTATGCTTAATGAACGAGTTAATACATTGTTTTGGAATATGATTGTGTTGTTTGGGAAATAAACTGTGAAAGATAGATGCACCCCCGTGAGTAATAGTAGATTGCAATCACAATTCGTAGTATATGACTCGTACTAATAAACCCCTATCTCATACTCAATCCTAGGCTATAAACACCTGAGTCTTACAACCACCCATTTAAAGTTATCTCGGGTGAGACTGCGCAGTGCACTCTATGTACTGTGTTGCCTTCTGGTTTACCAGGAGGGCCGATAGTTTTAGAGGCTTTGCTAGAAACCCGAAAGACATGAACCCTGGGTCAATAACTTAGATGGTAGAAGAGAATAGTAACCAACAAATGGTTTTGTTGTCGTGTTATAAGGAACAAGAGAGGACTGAGTAGATGAGATAGATTGAATGACAAAAGAACGAACGAAACAAGAAGACCAATGAGCCATTAGAAGGGAATGTTGAATCCTTGGAACCCCACGAAAGAAGAAATCGAAGGCTGGCTAAGAACCAAAGAGCTAGAGTTTGCACAACAAGACAATAGAAAACCTAGAATCACACCTCACAAATATCTGGATAAGTACGTGTTTACTGATTTACACGAAGTCTTTTTCTATGATTTTCCGCATCTACTACAGGAGTGGATACTAAGGTTGAATGATAATTTTCCATGGTTTTTCCAGAAATGAGATTCGTTATTTTAAAAATGATTCTCCCAAATTCTATAGGATAAAATTATTTTACCTTAAAAATCGCCAAAATTTTATAAAAACTATATAAAATACTTAGAAATTTGAATATTTTTCCACAAATATTGCCAAACATTTATAGTTTACATATGAAGGATTATTAAGATTCGCCAAGGTTTCTACATTTTAAAATAAGTTTCCATCCTTAAAATCATCCCTGATAACCATGCGATGAACTGGATCTGACAGCTATATTTGACTCAGGTACAGATTGAATAGTTACAACAGGTGAACAACAAATTTACCCACACAGTAGACTTTTGGCTTGATAGTATTGTGGCAGGTTTCATCATCGAATTTGTAGTTGACATAGAGAAGTCATACAACGCATCATAGCAATAATTTCTACGTGGACCTCGAGGAATGTACATTCAATCCTTGTATACTTCTATTAAGATATTGCTATATAACAAAGGTGTAATGACAATGAAATCAGACAATTGAACTTCCATGCGTGCATGGGGGAAGGGAGGAAACACTGACAAAGAGAGGATAAATGGAAGGAGGTGAGGATAAAGGCAAGAAGGAGGAGGAACCCTTGGACCCGATCATGGTGGATGACGACCAACTCAAGTGGATCTTGGCGTCATCAGGAATGATGCGTAGTGGAGTACCCTACCAATATAAGGTGAATACCAAGAAGAGATTTGTAGCCGCGAGGGAAGGCTTGGCGAGTGATGAGGAAGAGGTAGAGGATATTCAGGCTGTGGAGCATATTGAGGAAATCCTACGCGCAACATATGAGAGGAAGACGAGAGGCCCAAGAATGGGAGGAGAAGGCAGCCATCCTATCCATATTAATGTCAGTGTGGAACCCATGTGCAACTAATACACCAAAGAGAACACCACCATTTAGACAATCGAAGTTCAGAGGAAGTCTGACAACAAGAAGGACATCTACACTAGGAGCAACAACTCGAGGAGCCAGTTTAGGCAACACTAGTCAAGTATCTACACCGCGCTGAGGAGGAAGTGTTTCAGTATTTAGAATGGCAGGGCGCGATCCCACTATCAGATTACCAGAATTTCGAGGAGAAGAAGTAGAAGACCCTGATAAGAATTTATTCATTTGTGCAAAGATCTGGGAGGAAAAACAGATCATTGATGAAGATACCAAACTTGCGTAGCTAGCGATTACACTAAGAGACCACGCACTAGACTGGTACATGAGTCTAGACACAAACAATTCCCATGGGACAATGATGACAATGGAAAACATTAAGAAGCTACTGATTAATGAGTTCCAGAAGCCAAGCTCAAAGGATCAGTACATGAACGAGATTATCGAGATAAGATAGAAACCAGGAGAATCTGTATGGGATATTGACCAGAGATTCAAGCGACTAAAGGGAAAACTAAAATACCTTATGACCGAGATGCAGCATTGGCACCTGTTCGTCAACTCACTACTCCCACACTTAAAATATCCCTTATGACAACAAAAATTTCATATGTAGGCAGAGGATCTGCAGGAAACCTTACAACTAGAAGAAAACCAGTACCAGCAGACAGACCCAGCGATTGAGGAATTGAAGGAGGATTTGAAGAACCTAACATTTCAGCTGAGCCAGAATACTAACAAGGACAAACAAGAAGTCGTTTGGTGCACCGCATGCAGGATGGAAGGACACCACAAGAACACATGCGTAACATTCGCACAGTATATGGCAACAGGTATGCCAAATCCACTACCACAGGGAGGATTATGGTGCGAAATATGCAATAAACTGGGTCACGACCCTTATCACTACACGATGATGCAGAAATACCAAACAGTTTCAAAGAATTCATATTGCCCCTTTTGTAAGTCAGTGGACCACGACGACAAAGATTGTAGAACTATGGAGCTGATGTGGGAAATAACATCAAATGCATACAAGGTATAGGCTGAAATGATGATTGGGCAAGCAGAGCCACAGTTCAATCAAGCCCCAGCTCCATACAACATTGTACAACAACAGTACAATACTGCGCAGTAGCAGTACAATACTACGCAACAACCATACAATAATGTGCAATCGCAATATAACCCGACAAAGCCCCAGTACAATATCGCACAGTACAATCAGACACCACAGTATAACACACCGAGAGGTGACCAAGGAGGTTTCAAACACGGTAGAGGACTAGTCACATGTCAAAAGTATCAACAACCAGGACATTATGCACGGGAATGTCCACTTCCACCAGCAACTTGTATGTATTGTCGCGCATCAGACCATGATACATAGGAATGCCCGACACTACTAGTAAAGATTCAAGAAAAGAGGAATCAAAACAATCAAAATGTCCAGTGGATTTTAGCCGAAGCAAGGTATGAATGACGAAATATCAATATAGTCACTTGTGGAGGAACGAAAACATGAAATGAGGTAGTTTGATAGGAACCAACACATAACCAATGGGTAAATAAGAACACTAAACCAATAAATAAGTTCAATGCGCAAAAATAAAAGGAGACCTTTAAGGAAGCCAAACAAGAATTTTAGAAGGAGGACACAACCCCAACTTCAACTGCACAACCATTCAAGGAAGCCCCAGAATATGAGATGCCTCCATCACTGGATCATACCAATGGAATGCATCCAAAGGGACAAGTAAGTATGATCAAAGTATTTTTGCAATCATGCATGAAAGTATTAAGTGATCCTTCATCTGTGAAAATATTGCAAAACATACTAGAGAAATGTAGCAACGAAACGGAAGAAAAACTAGAACCAAAAACTGTCAACCACCTACACACAAGAAGAAGACCAAGTAGGGAATTTAGACTAAATGATAGCATTGTGGATTTCAATATGGGAGACATTATACTATACCTAGGATCCAAAGTGAATGTGATACCAAAGAATACATGGGAATGTATGGGAGAGCCAACACTGGGATACTCAAATTTCCAATTAAAACTAGCAAACCAACATAGAGTCTTACCAATAGGTAGACTAAAAGGAGTGATAGTATATCTTGATGGAGTGTGCACTAAAGCAAACTTTGAAGTAATTGAAATAGTGGATGACACAACACCTTACCCGACACTTATTGGTCTGGATTGGACATTTAAAAACCAGACCATAATCAATTTGAAAACCAGGAAAATGACATTTGAATCCGGAGAATACAGGGTCATAGCACCACTAGATCCATCGAAATGGGAGAGGTTCGTAGAACCCACTTTCCTGGACTTAGAAGAGATCGACCAATTGTATAGAAAAACTGTGCACGATGAGGATTACGTAAACCCAACTGCAGACGGGGTACTCAATTGGTGGAGCATTACTTCATGCGCAACAGACTTAGACATCGGGTTCGAAAAATAGCGGCAGAGACTACATGAAGTATCCACACAAAGATTTGCAAGAATAGACCGTGCAGTAAGATGGGTAGGCATAGAAATCAGAGAACCACCCAGTTTCCATGGACTAGATGATTTGGAAACATTCTTGACACAATATGAAGACGAAGTATTATAAAACCAATGACTATTAGCACTTGACTTAGCACTCAAGGCCACACCCGCAAGATGGTGGGGTGCACATAAAGAGACCATTACAGTCTAGTATCAATGTAAGCAACTACTTCACTTAAGGTTTGACGCAGAACAAGAATATAACAAACAACCGAAATACCAAGGAAAAGAGGCACCAATGGAACACTTAGCAAAGTGAAAAACGCTGTGGAAATTGAAACCACCAGAGGAATGGCCTCATCATGTCATACATACTTTAGAGGGCATACCAACGAACTAGTATACAGACCAGGAATTGCGCAAAGGAGCTACAACATGGAGGACATTGCAACAAAACTTCACAATCACTTTCTCATTCGATCATGAGAACCCCCCAACATAGACACAACCCTCAAATGAATCAAAGGAGTGATATTCATCAAAGAACCGGAAACATAATTTATCACAGAAGAGAAACAACGGAATAAACAGACAGTCAAGGAACTATTTTCATGTTATCATGTACAGGAGGAAGCACCAGATGAAGATGATCCACGCGACATTCAAATTGAAGAAGTAGAAGGCGAAAGAGATGTGGAAGGACCACCCATAGAATCAAAAGTCATTTCGGGGCCAATCAAGGTAAAGAAATTTAACATTGGGACAAATGAGCAACCCAAAATGTCCAGCATTGGAGACTACTCGGATGAGAAAACAGTAGAAAGAATCACAGAATTTTTGTGCGAATATAGCGACCTTTTTCCCACAACATTTACATAGATGAAGGGTATAGCTGGAGAACTCGGAGAGATGAAGATACCACTCAGACCTAAAGAGAGACCTATTAGACAATGACCATACATACTGAACCCCATATATATAAAAAAAAGTTAAAGATGAGATCGACAGAATGCTTGAAGCTGGCATCATCAAACCAGTTGAGGAATCAAAATGGATAAGCCCGATGGTAGTATAGGAAAAGAAACAAGGAAGAGGGATCAGGATGTGCGTCGACTTGAGAAAGTTGAATGATGCATGCCTACACGACCCAGTCCCTACACCATTGACGGATGAAGTGATAGAGAATGTGGGGGGACATGAAGCTTATTCATTCACTGATGGATTCTTAGGCTACCATCATATTAAGATAGCACAGGAGGACAGATACAAGACCATGTTTGTGACAAAATGGGGATCTTATCAGTACACATTCATGCTGTTTGGACTGAAGAATGCACCCGCAATATTCTCCAAAGTGGTCATCGCAACATTTAAGGAATTCATCTATTAGTTCCTCGAAGTATACCTGGATGACTGGACAATTTATAGTCTGTTGAAAAACCATGTGGAAGTGCTACGATTGATGTTAGAGATATGTAGACAATGCCAGATATCACTAAACATCAAGAAATTCATATTTGGAACACCGTTTGGGATACTATTGGGCCATATAGTATGCAAACAAGGCTTGTTAGTGGATCCAGCTAAGATCACCACCATTGTTAACTTACCAACACCAAAAATAGTCCGACAGCTAAGAGAAACCTTAGGGAACACAGGATACTGCAGGAAGTTCATCAAAGGGCATGCTCATCACAGCCCCAATGGAAAAAATGTTAAGGAAGGATACAGAGTATCAATGGAACGACGAGTGTCAACACGGTCTGGATACTCTAAAGGAAAATATGGTTACCGAACCGATATTAGTATTTCCAGTCTGGGAAAAGACATTCCATGTGCATGTAGATGCATAAACGATAGCACTAGGAGCCATCTTAGCACAGCCAGGAGCAAGAGACTTGGATCATCCGATAACGTTCGCAAGAAGAAAGTTATCAGACTCAGAACATAATTATAACATGACAGAAAGAGAAGACCTAGACATGGTCTATGCACTGCAGAAGTTCAGACATTACCTATTCGGAAAACACTTTAAGATGTTTACAGATCACATAGCCCTGAAATACCTAGTCAACAAGCTAGTGTTGGGGGGGAGAATCTGTCGATGGTTACTACTATTTCAAGAATTTGATTTTGAAGTAATAGTTAAACCAACAAAACTAAATGGAGGCCCTGACCACCTGTCTAGGGTCACAAATGGAGAAGAACCTACGAATTTAGAAGAAATTTTTTTTGATGCACAGTTATTCTCAGTACAGATTGTTGATGACTACTCTGCAGAGATCATCCAGTACTTAAGCACAGGTGTTGTGCCGCAAGAATATACCACCGCACAGAAGAAGAACCTGGTAGACCTTGCAGCCGACTATCAATTAATCATAGGACACCTATACAAGATGGGCACAGACAACATCTTGTGAAGGTATCCATTAGAGCATGAATGACCAATAATTTTAGCAGAAGCCCATGAGGGAATAACAGAAGGGAATTATGCAGGAAAATCTACCGCGTAGAAGGTACTACGTGCAGGACTATGGTGGACAGCGATTCACAGGGACTCGAAAGAGTACTGTCAGGGATGTGACGTCTATCAAAGGGTATGAAAACCCAATAGAAGGGACGAGATGCCACTATGACCACAAGAAACATTACATGCATTTGACAAATGGGAAATAGAATTTGTGGGACCAATTAACCCACCAACCAAAAGAATAGGGGAAAGATACATTATCACCATGACAGAATACCTAACAATATGGGCGGAAGCCGCACCAGTAAAATATTGTAGCACAGAGACAAATTTCTTTTTTGAACAAGTCATCACTAGATTGGGTGCCCAAGAATTTTGATGAGAGACCAAGGCACACACTTCATAAAAAACACCATCTGCATGCTAAATGAAGAGTTCGAAGTTCATCACCAGAAGAGCACACCGTATCACCCCTAGGCAAATGGCACAGTAGAAGCCTTCAAAAAATTTTTGGAGAATGCACTGACAAATATCTGTAACGTCAACGGAGACGACTGGGACCTCAAAGTACCAGTAGTATTATGGGTGTATAGGACCACATGTAAAGAGTTGACAGGGCACGCACCATTCAAACTAGTCTATGGCCAAGAAGTAGTAGTACCATTATAATTTTTAGTACCCAGCTTGTGCATAGAAGCTATCATGCAAATGACAGAACGAGGTGCAGTATAGGAAAGATTGAATCAATTATTGTCAATGGAGGAAGACCGAATCCTGGAAGGGTTCCATCAACAAATGTAGAAAGCAAGAGACAAATCTTGGCATGATAAACACATCAATAAGAAAACGTTTAAGGAAGGAGATATAGTATTTCTCCATGAAAACAAGTTGTTTCAACACCCGAGGAAGCTCAGAATGCATTGGTTAGGACCATACGAGGTAAAATATGTCATAGACAGAGGAGATGTACAGTTAATATATTTAGCAGGCACATACCTCAAAGGAATGATAAACAAGAGCTGACTGAAGTTGTACAAGGATAGTCGACCAACCACTGCGCAGTAAAAAAAAAAAGAACAAAAGGAAATGAGACTAAAAAACGCACAACACGCCAGAGATAGAAAGGCCACATGAAGTTCGAAACAAAAATTCAGCAAAGGCAAGAACAATGGTTACTTACAGAGGGAAAACAAGCAGGAAATGAAAAGTCTGCAAAAGCAGTATGACAGGACAACACTAAGCAGAATTAAAGCATGACAGGGACCGATGGGACATCACATTAAACACACCAATGGGAGACGGAAAAGAAAACGTAATGGAAATTATGAAACCGTCACAGATGCATTGAACCCATAGTTATGATGCATTAAACGCATAATGGAGGAAGCTTCCTCGACAAGATTTGTGACAAGCCCATACAACATACGAGCACGAGAGTAACTAGTCTATTCGCGAAAGAAAAATAGAGAGAGAGTAATCGCAGCCATACCAAACAAACTGATACCACAGAGCTCACTGAAGTTATTTGAACTCATCAAACGTTCAACAGTCACCATTATGGCACCACTGAAGCTAACAGAAGCAAGCCAGATAGCCAAACGACTAGGTTTCAAACTAGGTCACGAGGACCGTTGTAAGAGAATGAGCAAAAACAACCGGAGATCGTTGCATCGACGAAATCCCATCCCCAAAAAGGACACTGGTAAACTCCACACCGATACTGGAAGAGATTCAATAGCCACAAGAAGAGGCCATGAAAGTGGATACGCCAGTAGTGATGCAGGAACCTCAGAGCGAGGGAGTGGAAACCCAACAGGAAGTGTAGCCAAAAAGCACCAAAGCAACCCTGGAGGTTAATAGAATGACACAAAATATGGAAGCAACAGTGCAACAAGACGAGTCTCAAACGACCATCTTAGGTCAACCAGTAGAGGAGACTGTTGCAAATTCCTCGGCTTGGCCAGAATAACTGATGGGGGAACAACCGGAAGTTGCTAGAACTTCGAACTAGCCACCACAACAGGAAGACAGAGTTCAAATACCGAGCTCACCCCACAAGAAACCTACACCAGAAATTGTTCTACCACGCATACCTGCTAGAGTACAGGTAGAACCGGAGCTACCAGGTCACATTGGGAAGCTCAAGTATTCTGACCATGACGTATCAGATGAAACCAAGTTCCCAGAACTTGCACAGAGGGTATTTATGCAGACCATAGCCGTAAACCAACTTGGAGAAACGATTAGCCAACCACACCAGTGGGCAACTGGTCTAGACAGAACAAGAATCTTAGGTTTGCTGAAGCTACCACATTTTAGCAGAGGCTAGTACACGACATCATGCGTCAAGCAGCTATTAGCAGTCACACATGGAGGGGACATATGGTTGGACAAACCTATCCGCATAACTGTTGAACTTATCGCACAAATCACAGGGTTACCAACCCGGGGTATGGATCTTGCGTTGATTCTGGACGACAAATCCAAGGAGAAAGCATTGGCATAAGAAATAAAGAAGAAATATGGCACTGCTAGAGGAACGAGGGGCATTAGGATCAAACGAATCAATTTTCACCAACCAATTTGTACCAACCACCCCTACACGATCTTCACCATGACCTTGAAATAAAAAATATATTCCTTCCCTATTGAGAGCTGTGATCAGATCACCTATCAGGATCGCCCCTTCTCCCATCCCCGGAATATGATCATATCCCAACAAAATTTTATGACTAGGCCTCGGCCTCCATGCGATCCATTGTAATATAATGTATAAATACTTTAAAAGGTACTTCCAAGTCTACGACCCTTGGACATCAACAACAATAACTGTGCACAACCATCTTTCCACTGTTACATAAGGATAGTATTTATTTTAAAATATACGATGCCATAAACCATCATGTATCAAATCCCTCCAAAGTGTATCGGTCGCCATCACCCTACTAAAACTTCCCAAATCATGCATGCCCTAGACCTCGAACTTCTTTGGTCGTGCTAAATGTTTCCATGTACAGAGGTGAAACTTTGTTTTCTTATTGCATCCCAACCATAGGAAATCATATTTAAGTTGTCTGATCTTCTGAAGAGTCAAAGAAGGTAAATTTGCAAATGTCAGCCAATAAACAGGTTGGCTCTCTAATACCTCCTTGATAAGTACACAAGGCCCCGCCATGGAAAGTTGTTAATTGCACCAGTGGCTGATCCGGGCTTCAATTTGTTGATCAACCAAATCCAATCCTCCGATTTTTATTTATCAATCTTCAACAAGTAACCAAGATACCTGAAACCACTAGAGAGATCAACAAGGTTATAGTGAAAGTTGGCCTGTAAAATCTCCAAATCTTGTTGTCTCACTCTGTAATGCAGAAAGGTAGTTTTCTTTTCATTTATCTTGAGGCCAGAAGCTTTGCAAAAAACATCTAAGATTCTCTTTATGTATTTCCATTCAACAATAGAAGCTTTAGAAAAAACAAGGATGTCATCAACAAACAATAGGTGGATAATATTATGTATCCTAGAAACCTGTTGGTTGCTATTCTCCTTTATCATCTAAGTTATTGACCCAGGGTTCATGTCTTTCATGTTTCCAACAAAGCCTCTAAAACTATCGGCCCTCTTGGTAAACCAGAAGGAAACAAAGTACATAGAGTGCACTACACAGTCTCACCCGAGATAGCTTTAAATAGGTGGTTGTAAGACTTAGGTGTTTGCAGCCTAGGATTGAATTGTGAGATAAGCGAGCTATATATTGAACCATTCTTACAACTGTAACTGGAATATATTGTCATTTATGAATACGCAGGAAATATAACAACTCATTTATTAAGCATAACAGATAACTACTGAAAATATGATACAGATATGAAAGAATTCATCACACAACATAGATGTTACCGTGGTTCACCCCCTTCTGGGGCTACGTCCACAAAGATTTGGCTCTCAACTCTTTTATTATATTGTTTCTACATCTACAGTGCCATGCGCTTACTACTCTTCTCAGTTGGGTAAGTTATATATCAGGCGAACTAGATTGCACCAGGCTCCCCAGCCTGCGAACTAACCCTCAATATCTACCCTCCCTCGGTTTCCCTCTAGCTCAAGATCTTATACAAAATAGGTTGTACAACAAAAACCCTTACATATTGCATCAGCTTTTGCATAACTACTATAAAAACAACCCGAGTATATTTCCAAACTAATATACAACCTCTTATGATACCTAAGTATATATATTTATACATTTCGGGCTCTTCATCCATTACAATACCTTACCAAAACCCTAACCCTACCGTCGTTAGGTCTTCCTCCCATGCATGCGTGTTTTTCTTCCTTCCAACTGTCGCTTTCCTTGTGCATGCTTTCTTTCCCAAAAACGTCTTGATTTTCCACTTTGGCCTTTGGCCTGCCTCCAACAGTGAGCTTATAAAATCATAAACAAATCTATAGGTTAGATCTTGTCTCTTTACTTCTTTGCTAATAGATACTAACAGTACCATTTTTAAATTTTTTTTAGATAGTATTCTTGGTTTTACGTGGCCTTCATTTTTGGTGTTTTGGTGGTTTTGGTTACAAATATTTGTGGGGATTTGTGGCTTTAGTGTTGGCTATGATATTATCAATCATTGAAACATAATGGTTCAAAATCACTAAGCCCTTACCTTGTCCCGACCCAAGGGCCACTTCCCATTCTTTGTTTCAACCTTTAAATTCCCTCTCACTGCGTGACTCTTTTTTTCCCTAGTGATCTCTTAAATTTCAAGTGACTTTTTGAATTGGATGATATAGTACATCAGGTTATCCTTTGAATTGGGAACACCTTTTAAAACTTGAATAATGTATGTCATACATTACTACCTTGGAAACCCTCCCACACTCAGGAAATCCTTTTTGTACTTTTAACCAAAAATTGAAAAACACTTGCCACATCATTAGTGCCACCTAAGCAACATAGAAATTGAGAAAACCATGGCTTGACACCTTGTTGTACACCCATTTCCATGTGGGTTTATCACTACCTCCCACATAGTTAATTACATAATAGCACCCTCCCAAATGCAACCTATCACATTAGTGTTTTTCTAGGTTACCTTGGCACATGGCATCTTCATGAATTGCAATGTGCCACTTTTTTTTACCCCCCTCCATCGAGAATTTAGAATTGAATAGTGAAATGGCATAAATTTATCATTTGGAGTTTATTTCGAGAATTGTTTTTTGTATTAAAATAACTTTTAATGCTTTACAGACTGGTATGGTTTGATGCTACAAAATTTCCTGTTAATCTTGTCATAGTATGATTTTTTTTTAAAAACTACCTTCTATTCCCCATTTTTTTAACCTTCAAAGAGGCATAAACTCCGTGTTTAGGCATTGTTTTGAATAGATTGATAAACTTTCTCAATGGAAGCAACAATAATGAAATATTAAATAGAAGAAACAATGGCACATTGCACAAAGTATACACAAGATTTACCCTAGAAACCCCTAACTGGGAAAACTAACAAACGCAAAGTTGCACCTCTTTCTAATTGAATTAACTTAACCATTCACAATATCGTATTTAGGTATACCATAAAATAAATTAACCCTAATCCACTAATCGAGATTAAATAGAAAACATAATAACTAACCAAGATTAGATTACAATGGGTATAAAACCACCCAAAAACCCATGTAAATACACCTATAATGAGCTAAAAATAATGAATCAATGTAAAATATACCCATTAAAAGAATGAACCACATATAACAATCTCCCACTTGTTGAATACTTTGCAATAGGCTTGCTTAGTCACAAAAATCAATATCTTGGGATAGTCAGGCCCATCGATTCCATGCACCAATAAAACTTCTCAGTACTCGTATACTTAGTTAATGAATCTGAAACATATATGGGGATGGATTAGAGAGGACGTACAAACATCCAATTTACAGCGGATGAGCCAACATATGAGAGATTTAATATTATCATTATGTTATAATGAATCTATTTGCATATTTTTATGTCTGATTTAATGCACATGTAATTAATTGTAATACTTTGTTTCAATTATCTTATTATATTATCTATTGTTTTGCAGATATTGGCACATATGTTGGTGATGAGCCTACCCAATATGAGGATAAGGTGATGGAGGAGGCACATCACCATCCTCCAGTACAAAGACCCCACATGCCAGACATGTCATATCAGAGAGTTTGGCTAGAGGTGGAAGATAAACTATGTCATGTCATGACTAGTCACGGAGTGGTACCTGCACCCATTTGAGACATATTATGGGTACATGATTTGTCTACGATATGGAGGAGTTTGACTTGTGACATTATCTTGTTGATGCATCACATTGTTAGTGTTTTCAACCTCATCAAGACATTGAGGGGTGTTTCTCATGATCCCACTACATCTAGCTCATTAGCAGAGCTATCCACATCCTCTAATCCACCACATGGTCCACCTCCTCATCCTCCTAATTTCTCCACATGAGTCGAATGCAACATCTATCGATCCTCTTGCTTCCCCTTCGCATGTGTCTAAACCTACATCCATGTGTGATCCTCCTCCTCCTCCTCCTCCTCCTTCTCCTCCACATGTGTCAAAACCTGCATCGAATTCCAATCCTCCTGCTCTTGCTTCTCCTCCATATACATCACCATATTCTACTGATCCTCCTCCTCATCCTCCACTTGTGTCACCATCCTTCGATCTTTGTATTTCTCCTAGTCCATGTGTGTCATCATCCATCGATCCCCCTCCTCCCCCTCTTCCTCCACATGTGTCACAAGATTTTGATGATTTGGACACTATGTTCACATGATCAGGTACTACTGCACATCTTCATGATATTGATAGAGAAACATTTGATAGTGCACATTTGTCGACATTTGTTTTTGAGACAATTTTTCCTAATAGAAGCTCTACCTCTGGTAGTAGAGATATTGATGCACTTGGCTTTGGTGGTGGACCTAGCTATAATTTTGTTGAGATGTATGTTTGACATCTATATTCATATGTATATCGCTCATGTATATTATGTTTTTCATATAATGTTGTGGTTGTTGTTGTTTTTGTTTGATTTATAAAATGTATTATGAGTATGCTAATGCCAAACATTTTTAATGATTTCTCTGTTTTTAAATGAAATTTGATATGTATCATTCATTTAAATTTACAGTTTCCATATAATGTTTAACTTTACTTTTATGAAAGCGTTTAATTTGGATTTTGATTGCAAAAAGTTATAACCATTAATGTCACATAATGTTTAACTGTTCTTCAAGGTGAATTGTTTGTTGTCCAACAAGATACAATATGTTGATTAAACGTGTTTAGAAGCAAAAATACTTAAATATGATGATTGAAATGATTGTGATTTGAATACTTATTTATTTTTCATATATTATAATTTTAACACTATAACATAATTATTCACTAATAATAATGATGACGATGTAATAATAATACTGTTTTTTATTTTTATTTTTTTTTATTAAAAAATTATAAGATAAAGTTATAATATAATTGTTTACTAAAATCACAATTATTATATTTTATTAATATTTAATTTTTCCAAAGATTTTATTAATTTATATTATCCAACTATTATAATATATGAAATTTATTCAATTAAATTTAAAATACTAAATATAGAGAATAATAATACATTTTGATCTATACACTTTTGATGAAATGCTTTCACAATGTTTTACCCTGATACAAACTTTATGAATCTTCTATTAAAAAATAATATCACCCAACATTTTATAATTAGCAATTAATAATTAGTAAAATTGACAAAGGTTTCTATATTTTTAGATAAGTATGGATCATTAAAATTTTCCTTAATTCTGCTCTAGAACAAAACTCTTTAAGAATTTCCATGTCCTTCCTATGTTGACACTTATTTCAAGGAGAATGTAAAAGGAACGATTAATATAAGTTTATATGACTATAAAACTAAAGGATGGAGTGGAATAGGTGAAGGCCATGATAGTTGCAGTAGTTGAGGTGGGGAATGCCATCAAAGTTGGTAATGCCAACACTACAAGTGTTATTCTAGAACTCAAAGATGTTGCACGAAGTTATTTTGTTGGAATTGTCCTTACATGTTCCATCAAATTATATATATATATATATATATATATATATATATATATATATATATGATTTTTTTATTTTTTCAAACAATACATTTTTTGAATTTTGAATATTTTTTAATATCTTCATTTTTTGATAAATAAAATATAATTTAAAATAAATATTTATAATTGTATGCCACCAACTTTGTGATATCTCAATTAATGCTTAGTAATTCAAAGGTTAACATAAACATATTTTAATACAATACAACATAAATTTGTTATAATAAACAATAAATATGATAATAGAAATATATCAAAACCACATCTTATGCTTGTACTATTTAATGTATTTTCAATATGGTGGTTGCAAATGGTTGTTAAATTTTCATATCCAACATAATTATAAAACAAAGAAAAAAAACATAATTGTCCATTATAGATACCCATAATAAAATGACACATCCATAATATAAATGTCCAAACAAATCATTTACAAATCAATATTTGTTGCCATCACCTTGATTATCTTCCTTGCTTGGCATTGTGTTGGCCCTTGACCAAGTTTTGGAGAACCTTGGTCACGTTTGACCAATTTTGGGACTTCAACAGGATGGTCGAAGGCGGAGTGCAAGGCGAAGCGGAGATCACGGGATCTCGACCACTTCTTAGGGAATTTTTGGGTTTAGGGTTTATGTAATAGGTATGGGATGTTAGCCCATGAGTTTACCCATGTTTAGGCCCTTTCATAATGTATAAATAGAAACCTAGGCGATGTAAGTAAGAGAGACATATATGTGTAATGTGGTCAGTGAGCTAAGTGCGAACAGTTGTGGATGCTTCGTGCATACTGTGTGTTAAGAGCTTGTAGAGCTAAGTGCAAGTGATTGTAAGAAGCTTGTGTGCAGATTGTAAGAAGGCTTTGTGCTTGAACCTAGCTCGGGGAAGGAGGGTTTGGCGAGGTGCGCATATATATCCTGTCCTATGCGGAGTGGGTTCTTGTGGCTCCGTGCTTGTAGAAAATTGAAATAAGACAATAAAGAAGAGAAGAGTTGGTGGATGTAGCCCCACACTGGGGTGAACCACATTTATCATGTGTTGTGGTTTCTTTGTGCATTATAGTTGTTACGTTGTTGATGTGATTTATGCTTAGTGTAGGGATATAGGTTAGATGCATCTCTTATAGTATCTTAGTGCATAGTAATGTGAATGAATGCTAGATCTGATATATTTATACATGCTAAGTACTTGGATGTATGAGATCTTGTTGAATACTATGTTGCTCTGTAACTAGGGTTTCAACCTGTGATGTGAATAAGGGTTAAATAATGATGAATGTTAACTGCTAAGTGCTCTGTTAAGTGTTGTAATCACATATTTGTGTCCCATCTAGGTTATAGACTCTTGAGTCCTGCAACAACCCCTACCTCTACTCGGGTGAGACTTCATCTACTTTGCAGGTGTTGCTGAAAGGGCTGGTAGTTAGGGTTTTGTTGGTGCGTTGTTGAAGCATTGAACCCTGGGTCCGCCCCTGTGCCAACAAATGGTTCCATTGTCGAGACCTAAAACTATGATTATTGGGAACTAAAGAAAAGAAATCTTTGTGTGTAGATCTATTGCTTTAGTGCACAGTATTCTACTTAACTGCGAAGCTCTGTGCTAAGAAAGAAATCAGATATGAAAGAGGTAAGATCTTAAAGCTTTGTGCTCTCATAAAGGTAATATAAGTGAAAATTTTTGTTTCAAAAGAATGGATCTAGGTATGTCTAATATATTTTGTCATAGTCTTAAAACTAGAGCATAACTAGAAGAAAGAAGATTTGATATGAGTAGATCTGATAAGAATAGTGAAAGATATGTTATTCCTATGCATAGAAAGAATGTTTGGACTAAAAAATGGATGCAAGATCCTAGAAAGAATTTTTTGCAGGTTAGTTACTGAGATCCCAATGCACAGTACAGGAAAGGTTGGGGGTCATTTAAAATAAAGAGAGGATTAACTCTTTGTTATAGTTGCAGAAGACTGGGACATCTTGCTAAGGAATTCCCTGGTCGAGGTCCTAGTTTTCTTTGTTGCAAAGCTATGGACCATGAAGTTTTGGATTTCGCTAGAATGATTGCTAAAGTTGTAAATATGAATATGAGACAAGAAAACCATGAGACATGCCAAGAAACTAAGGATATAATAGAACCCCAGAAAGAATCAGAGACTGTATTATTACAGATGAAAGAAACCCTGAATGATCACACAGATGTCAACTTATCACATAGACTATGATAAGTCTATAAACAATAAACAATAACAATAGACTTCGACATAGACTGTGTTCTGGATGAGAAAATCCAAATGAATATCATGACAGAAAGAACTTGGGAAATTTTGGGAAAGCTTGTTATGGTTCCTTCATTAGGAGGAATAGGATTATTTAGAGGAAAGATGATAACCCTATGTGGACTACTTACCCAGACATCTATGAGTGCTCCTAGAACTTTGACATAAGAAGAATGTGAGATCGTTAAATTTGTTGATAACAACGCCCCATTTTCTATTTTTCTAGAAAAAACCTAGATTGAGAAAGATCAAACATGAAGGAAACAAGAAGAGGAGGATCTAGAACAGAAAAAGAAAGAACTAAGGGATTTCATGGCTAGGAGAATAACACATTTACTAGAAGAACAAGAGGATCAGTCGAAGCTACTGAGGACTAGAGATCTAGACAACGAAGTTGAAAGAACTCAGGAAGACTTGAAACACCTATCTGTACAAGAGAGTAGAACACCTACCCCAGAAAGAGAAGAAGTATTACCCTCGAACCCTATGAAAGAGCCTCCATAGTGCGAAGTTACTATGTCAAGAGAAGATAAGAACAATAATGGAAAGAGGAAACTAGTGACTCAGATTATAGGAAAGAAATCCAGAAAGATCAGGAAGAAGAAAGAAAAGTTAGAAAAATTACAGGAAGTTCCAGGGAGGACTTCATAGAAGGAAAATTTACAAAAATGGAACTTCGTCGGGATAGCAGAACAAAAAAGATTGGCACTTCGCAATGGCGAAGAAATATGGCCATTGGAGGCATCCCGACCATTATCCTGACACCCCAGAATGGCTCGAACTACAGTTATGGCCAGAAAGATCGCCATTAGACCATTGGGACCGCGCCATAACAGATGGAATTGCATTGATTGAGGCGTTATTTCCTGTTGGAGGAGTCTGTTACAACATTGTCTATTTATCCCGTCGAGTGTTGCACCGAGAAAACTTTTTCCAATTGTGATTATTCGAGCCCATAGAGAACTAGTTTCTTTCATGCTATACCTATTTGAGACCTCGCCACCTATTCTATTACATTGAGTATTTGATCACCAACCTGAGATACCTGATCTCGATAAATCTATTGAAGAGATCATCATAGACATCATGACTAAGAAGGTCATGTCCATAGGATTCCAAGCCTCGTCGACGAGAGGAGTGCAAGCATCCTTATCGATTGCTCGTGAATCTGGACCATCTCGAGCTGCGACAGAGAAACAAATCAAGCATCATGATGAATTGGCGAATGCAAAGCTCATCCCATCTATCCTTCCCAATTATATCCCACCTTTGGCTGGTGCGGTGAGCCATGACAGTGTCCTGAGGGACTTTGACTACACATTGATTACTACGTACCTCCCGAAGGGGATACACGCAATAGGACCATAGTTAGGAAAAATCACGATGTTGAAGATCAGTGAATTCAACTTAGGAGATTGCAAGAACCATGGAATGCTCACCCCACACAAGTATTTAACCAGGACCAAGGGGAAGAAGTTGAAGATCATCCCCCAACCATGGACTATGGACATCCCAAGGTCCACTATCCTGAACGTGATGAAGATACCACACTTTGGAAGGCATCAGGAGGTTAACGCATGTGTTAAAATCCTGCTGTCTTGCTTCCATGGAGGTTATATGTGGTTGGACAAACGCATCACTGTAGATCTGGAATTGATCCATCGAATCAATGGATTAATCATGCAAGGACCAGACCCACATGAATTTTATCTAGGGAAGGCTGCAGATCACACCCTGGTGCATAAAATTAAAGATACCTATGGCAATGTGGAAAAGGGGAAGCGAGGATACAAGGTAGCCTCCATTCATAATTGTGCAATGTGCCTAGCCTGCCAATTGATCATTGATAAGCTAGTAAGGAAGAACAAACCCACGTAGGTCACAGGGTTCGTTGTCGACCTCGCAGGAAAATGCGTGGAAGGGATACAAATGAATTGGGTGAGCTACCTCATCAAACAGTTAGAGAAAGACTGTCGCAAAGCTCAAGATCATGGCTATGAGTTTCATTTTAGTTGGCTACTAATCCTCATCACTTTCATTTCTTGGGAAATGCCGGAAGGTGTGACCTTCACTGAGATTGAGCCATTAGAACCCTTAGCTACGAAGTTCACCACGCTCTGGTATTCGAGTGACATTGTGAAACAATGGCAGTCAAACATGGTGTTCCACACCTACTACCTGCAGTTGAAGAGGGATATTGAGTCTTTCCTCGGATGACGTCGAACACCCTGCACAGGTTCAGACCATTTGTGAAGTTCCACACAGATAGACATTTTATTTATATCATTGTGCGCGAAGATGAACACAAAAAAGAGCTGCAGAGTTACTACAAAATCATAGAGGAGGAAATGGAAGAGATCACTAAGGAATGGCCTACAGAGTTCCTTATACCAGTCGACCAGGCAAAACTGTCCAACCCTGACCTCATCTATAATATCCCTCGACTGAACCCAATTGTATATGTAATATAAGTGTACTTAATATGGTGAGTTGTTTTGACATCATTTGGTAATGCACGTCATGTGGCATAGTGCATGCATGAACTGTGCAGTAAAATGATGCAGTATGCACATTCCCAGATACCGCGCGCAATAAATAAGGTGTGTGCAGTATGGAGGACAACGAACCTCATGTATATGATATGTGTTATAGGCTGGTGAGCCAATTATTATAAGATGGGATGCTTATGTTTTGGTATTAGGAAGAAACGCCTAGATATCAAAGGTCAGTGTGCCTATTTTATACATGACTCATTATTAATATAAAACACATCGCTACGCGCAGACAGACCACGATAAAATAGATGGGGGACTGAACTTCACCAATTAGGGAAAGGGAGGGCCAAAAGTCAATGGAATATTATATTAATATTTCATAAAGTATAAAGTATGGATAATTATTTTATCCTAAGTTCTAAAGTTGGGGACAAGTGGACCAAAGTAACTTCTGATATGACAAGTGTCAAGTTGGGGACATGCATTCATATCGTGGGGGACTTATCTCATTTGGTCACTTTTCATGGGGATTTCTTACCAGTAGCTTGACCATCATTCGTACAATCACTTCCACGAAGAGTTTCACAATGATTCCTTCCTTCACTCAGTTATCCAGTCAATGAGTCCATGAACATTTTCACTCACGTATTATGTTATCCTTGAGACAACCATTTGACCATTTCTGAGCCTGTTCCCATAACCTTTTCTGGTTGGTGTACCTGGTTAGCTTGGAGCAGGATTGAATAAGCTGGTTGTCAGGCCCATGAGAAATTATCTAAGCGTGAGAATTGTTGGGGATTGATTCCCAAGGTGATAAACTGCAGCTATAGCACTCTGAGACTTCTGGTCCGGCCTGTTGCTGAAGCCATGGAAGGGAAGTGGGGCAGTAGAGGGACTATTGAGCAGAGAAGGGGCATAATTCCTTGGGTGGGACAGGCATGTGGGGAATGAGAGGTTGTAGGCTGTTAGTTGAGTGAGCACCTGAGACAGAGTCTTTCTTGTTTTCCATGAGCCTTAGCCTAGTTAGGAACCCTTTACCTGGGTGGAGTTCAGTCCCAGCTCGGGGGTGACTCACTATTGAGAGTGATGAACAGTGTAGTCTAAGGATGGGAGGTTCGTAGACGGTCTGTATGCAGTTGGTGACAATATTTCCAAGATAAGTACCAATCATATGATAAAATGATATGTTGCATTTTTATTTACGTGCTTATGTTACGGTTTATCATATATGTGATTATAATTGCCTGTATGTTTATGGGTATTTTCTTGTATATGATGCATATCGGTGGTTACTGTTATTTCAGTATAAAGTCATATATTATAGAATGCAATGGTTTGTTTATGTTTGTATGTAAATCTTCTGCAAGAGTACTGTATGTACATGTTTAAGTTGCATGTAGTTTTAAGAGAAAGTTTATGTGGCATTGCTCAGTCGATTACTGGGTATGTTACCATATGTTCCACAACTAGGGAATGAAATAATTCCCTAGAGTAGCATGGTCCAACCTATATAAGGTCGGGGATGTTACCAATTGGTGTCAGAGCATGAGAGATTACTCTGGAGTGGTGACCCCTGGCCTACGGGTGGTTGGGGGAATGCTACAAATTGGTATCAGAGATTCAGTTCAACACTGAGCTTGGATGGGCCAGAGGGGTTCTGTTGAAGCGAATATTCATAACAGGGTAACTTCGAAGTGAACAAAATGCGAGTCACAGAGCATCCATGGAAAAGGTTGGTGTGCTGGTGCACGTGGTAAATTTTGGCACCGCGCGGGAAAATGTTGGCGTGCCAATGTGCGCGGAAAATTGTGGTGCCACGTGGAAGATTATTATGTGTATATGCACGTGCTAAATTTATCCCTGCATGGTGAGCACACACATAGTAATGTGCACATGGGGTGCGCAAGTATTGCATAACACAGAGGAGAGTTGTTGGTAGGTAGATAGTATGAGTATAAGTTGTCTCGCGACAGTGTGTTCAATGGTGCACGTAGATTATTGTGCATGATGGAACTTATTGAAATTTGACATGGTGCAATGCATGGGGTGAAATGCATGTGGATTATCGGTGCGCGATACCAAAACTATGCACAACGGGTATTTGTGCACACCGCAAAAGTAGTGCGCACAAGTTATCGACACGACGAAGAAGGAATGCATAGTGGATATAGGTGCGCATAAAAGCAGTTTACCTTGAGATGTTGTTATGCACGATAAATATAAATGTACAGGTCGAAGTTTAGTGTGCGTGAAGTCGCTTGGAAGGCGATGAGTCTAAATTTAAATTGCATAATATTAGAAGAAAAAGAAACACACAACTGCATTGAAGCATTAATTAAAAAGAATTCGGAGTTTTATATTCCTCCGATTCAGAGAGATGAATGTTAAATATAAGCTTACAAGAAAATCATACTATAAAACAAAACAAGATTCATAACACCACTAGATAGAATTTTGTAATAAACAGTCTAAAATCCACTTCTGTATTTATATAATCGTAGTAATCACAAAATTACAAAAAAGGGATGACAACAGTTCAGCCTGTTGTAAAAAGGGTCGTTTAAGAATAGGCCTATGATCTCTGGTACTCCTTACCTCCGTTACCGGATGTTCAAATATTTGTTGAAACATGCTTAATTTTAGTTGAAGACTCACTTCAGCTTAGTGATCTCCTCCTTTAAAGAATCTAACCAGACTGGTTGATTCTATCCAACACTTTCGGCCGCTTCAGCCGTGGATTCCTCCTTCTTTTGTCGCTTGCTCCTTTTCTTCTTAGTGGTTGGCCTGTTGATGACTAAATCCTTCATAGTGGGATTCATCCTAACTTCCAACTACGAGTCTATAGCCGTCTCTATGTGGAATTTAGTTTCTAGAATGTGCGCAAGGACCCTTTCCTCCTTATTCCCAGGAAAGTATAGCATGTTGCTCGAATAACCAATCTCACTCGATTTATCCTTGTCCATGTATCTTAGGTTGTGGATACCAAAATTCTTTTACAGAGAGCAGAAAGTCGAGTAGTTTGGAGATTACTTTGGTTATGGATATGCAGATACCTTCATACTTGAGGATTGGTAGTTATAGAATTCCAATTATGAAGTGTAGACGGATTACGTACAAGAGCGTTGGGTTTCCATGCTCGGCTAATCCATTTTGAATGATTATCTTTTGAGTTCATTACATGGTGACATTCAACTGACATCACATGGATGTGAAGTACTGAATGAGTGAAGAAGGGTGATCTGACTAGCCGTTTCCCACTCCACAAGCGATGGATTTGACATGTTGAGACACGTGATACCGCGTCTTGGAGAAATTGGTTTCGAAAAACCACCTTCTTGTAGAGATGTATCTCTGAAGGCACTGCGGGTCTGTGTTTTCAAGACTTGGGTCTTATCTAGAATTATCATGGTGATAACACCAGGAAATCGGGAGAGATAATTTTGATGTATATATTGAACCAAAATGGTGCATATTTTCATGAATTATTGAATTACTAGCTTGATAAGTTTTGATGGATGCACGTTTTGCAGAATTAACAACTAGATCAGATCAGACCAGTGCAAATTCCATAGGAATGGAAGAAGCACAGAGGAATTACAGTCAGCAAGATGAGAGCAGAGGGGTGGATGTCCATTTGGGCATTGAAGGAACGAACTACAACGGACATGGACACTAGCATATTTAGCCCATTTTGTGACGGTTGTTTCAACACTTATGCGACGTTATGTCGTTGATATGGAGACGAATTTGGAGTCTTTGAAATGTCGGTTTAGGTGACGTGGAATTTGTGACGAACTTGATCAAATGTCGCACAAGCGACGATATAGGAAAACAATCTCAAACCAACTTTTCATCTAAATTGTGACAACAACTTTTATAGTTAAACCGACGCATCAATAGAAGTTGTCTCCGCCTATTCGATGACAAATTTTTGTTATTTATGTAGCTAAACCTACGCAAAAATAGAAGTTATCATCACATATTCGATGCCACTTTTCCTTGTTTATATAGCTGAATCGTCGCATCAATAGAAGTTGTTGTCGCCTGTTCAACAACAAATTTTTGTTGTTTATGTACCTAAACCGATGCATCAATAGAAGTTGTCGTCGCCTATTCGACGACAACTTTTTGTTGTTTATGTAGCTAAACCAACGCATCAATAGAATTTGTCATCGCCTATTCGACGACAACTTTTTTTTGTTTATGTAGCTAAACCGACGCATCAATAGAAGTTGTCATCACCTATTTGACGACAACTTTCTGTTGTTTATATAGCTGAACCATCGCATCAATAGAAGTTGTCGTTGCCTATTCGACAAAAACTTTTCGATGTTTATATAACAAAACCATCGCATTGTTAAAAGTTGTCGTCGGATATGCGACGACCAAAATTTATTTAGAAAAAAAATAAAAAATTATTTTGGGCATCAATTTTGATATTAATATTAATATTAAATCCCAAAGGGTATTGCATGAGCCCCGTATTGATTTCACAAAGCCTTGGGACTTCTTTTATGGAGCTTATCAAGGCTCTCCAAAAATGTGTGGGGATGGATTCATACTATTTTTAGATCATTATCACGTCTTCTCCTTAAAATATGGAGCAGGACTGGGAGCAAATAACATGGTTGAATTCTACACCCTCTAGATGTTGATGAAAGTGGCACTTGAAAAAAATATTAGGTGTTTGCAAGTTCTTGGAGATTTTAATTTGTTGATGGATTGG